>PVIA01006510.1:0-96603 GCA_004024845.1 Tonatia bakeri
GGAATAGTATGGGACATGTAGACACTAGAGAACTTATGACACATGGACATGAACTAAAGGGGGGAATGAGGGTGGGAGGGGATGGGCAGGGTGGTGGGGAGTGAGGGGGGAAAATGGGCCAACTGTAGTTGCATAATCAATAAAATAAAGAATTAAAAAAAATAAAAAATAAAAAAAAAAGAATTTGTGAAGTAAGGTCCTACATTCAGTAAGAACTTAAAAAAAAAATCTGTTGTTAAGTAAGGCCAAATATTGATGCATTATTCACTGTGGCAATATGAGAAACATTACCTAAACTGAGATAATCATATAATGGCATAGTATGACAATATTTAAAATATTCACATATAGAATGTAACATTAATTTCTTCTTTGATGGTATTAACTTCATTCCTTAAAAAATCTTGCTCACCCCAAACAACATAAAAACATACAGTTGTACTTTCTCTCAATGCTTTTAGTTTCATGCTTTAACTTACTTCGATGAAGTAGGATCTACCTTAATTATCTTGCAAATAGCTAGTCAGTTTTTAAAATACCATTTATTTAATAATTTTCCTGCTAATTTAAAATGCCATCTTTACTATAAATTTGATTCTTACGTGTTAGATCTGTTTCTAGAAACTTTTAACTGGTCAATTCCACTGTTATTACCACACTATTTTAATTCCTGTAGCTTTATTTTTAAAAGTTTTAATACTTAATAGGAAAAGTGCTTCCTTATTATGTTTATAGCATTTTCTTGGCTATTGCTGGCAACCATAAGGATAAAGTGAATTAACACTTGATGCCACATAGCAGAAAAGGTAATTCAATCCAAGGACCTGATTTTGCAAAGCAGAATAAGCTTGAAAGGTGGTACATCTTCACATCTTCCCTTTTGTTTCTTGTGTTGTCAGAATTGTTTTAGAATACTTCTACTATTATTACTGTTACCACAAAATCTCTTTCCATATTTTGGTATCTAATGAAAATCAAGCACCTACAATTAAGAAAGTTGTAGTAAGCTGGGACCCTCAAAAGAACATGTTCAAGCCAAACTTGATTCATGCAAGTCTGTGATGTGACATTTATGAAATATTACCAGTATATTAAGTACAAAGAGACATTTCTTACAAAATTAGGTAAAGTTAATATAGGAAAACACTGATGCTTGTATGCTAAGTAAATAACGTAGGATATAAAATTATATACTATATGCATTCAGCTATGTAAAGACATATGCATAAAATGAAGACTAGAAAAAGTGTACCAAAACACTAAGAATATACACATTATGATGAATTTTCTTCTGTACATTTAAAAATTTTTTAAATGCTGAGCACATATTTTTAATATGAAGAAAAGTTTGTTTTGTAGCCACCAAGACAAATCTATGGAATGTTTAAGATTCTAAGGTACTTATTAGTCAGTACTACTCAGAATAACTAGTTGTTTTCTCAACTACCATGGGAACTTTTTAGAGAAAAGAACATGTTTTATATTATATTCAGTACAGTGTTCATATATCTCTTGAATGATGTCAACTGGAAGATCTGGGTGTGGATTCAGAACCAGGTGTCAGGCTGACACCCAGGTTTACAATAAAAACCACACTCAAGCAACTTCAAATATCTAAGACAAAAACAGAAGATAATAACATTTTACATTTTATCAGGTGTGAGAAGCCTATTGGTTTTCTCCTCAAATAGTATAACTCTGAGCTTCATTGTCCTCATCTATACTCAACAGTACTACCACATGATCCTGGCAATTAAGTAGACACTCAATAAATATTACATCAACCATGCCAGAAAGGCATATTTGACACCACCTCACTTGATGAGACTTGCTAAAAATAAACAATAAGTATTGAGACATCAGGGAAAAGACCTGATGCTCTTTGAGATGGAACTACAGTGGAACTTCAGTTCTGGAACTTAATTCATTCTGGAAGACTGAGAAGTGATTTGTTTAAAACCCAAATCTCTTTTGTCACCTGAGAGATGCATGAGTGACTCTACACATTATCAGCATGAATGGGTTGTCGTGTCAAAACCAAAGTTTTGTTCAACAACTGAGACACTTTTCTGTGAACAACATGGTCGAGAACCAAATTGTTCATGATGGGAGACATTCTAGAACTAAAGTATGACTGTATGAAGAATTTGTTAAAATTCTACAACTTTACCCCCATAGGACAGAAAAGACCAGTGATTCTCCAAGTGTGGTCCCAGGACCAGCAACCTTAGTATCACCTGGAAACTTGTTAGCAACGCATATTATCAAGACTTGCCCTAAGCTTACTGAATCAGAACCCGGAGTGGGTGTGAGCAAGGGAGGGAGATCAATCTATGCTTTAATAAGGTGATTTCTGGTACATGCTCAAGTAGTGCTAAAAAATTAGCACTAACTAACCAATTGGCTTTTAACAGATTCAACTAGTCTCTCTGGAGAACTTCCCCTACATGTGCAGTTCATTCATC
Organism: Tonatia bakeri; assembly: GCA_004024845.1. Lineage (NCBI taxonomy): Eukaryota > Metazoa > Chordata > Mammalia > Chiroptera > Phyllostomidae > Tonatia > Tonatia bakeri. Next base: position 2,466 of record PVIA01006510.1, read on the forward strand.
ACTATTCATATTCACTGTCAGACCGCACCACTGGGTTGAGCCACTGAAACTACCATGAGCAAAGATTCCACATACAAAGTCATTTTCCATAAAGACTAAAACATGCTATTCAAAACTTTTAAATGTCATAAAACACTATTTCTGAACCATTTTTGGAAAACACTATGTATGCAAATGTAACAAAGAAAACAAAAAATAAGGGATACCATACTTTTTTTAAAAGATTTTATTTACTTTTAGAGAAGGGAAGGGAGGGAGGGAGAGAAACATCAACATGTGGTTGCTCCTCGAGTACCCCCTACTGGGGGACCTGGCCTGCAACCCAGGCATGTGCCCTGACTGGAAATCCAACCTGCAACCCTTTGGTTCACAGGCTGGTACTCAATCCACTAAGCCACAGCAGCCAGAGGGGATAACATACTTTTAACAGATGACAAAGGGCTAATATTTCCAATAGTTTTTATAGTTCAAAAACACTAAAGCAATGGAAAAATGGATTAAATATATGAACTGATAATTCACAAGAGCAAATCTTAATGGTGAAACATGAAAAGATGCTCAAATTCATTACTCTTCACCTAAGTGCCAATTAAAGTAACAAAGATATCTGAGATTCTAGCATAGAATCAAAAATATCAGTAAGTAAGGGCATATATACGAGATTACTTAATGTAGAAATCATTGCTCTTAACAGGAAAAATATGAATATGCATTAGTTGAGAAATAGCTAAATTATGGAAAATCCAAACTATGGAATATATAGCCATTAAAAGAAAATGACTTACAGCTATACAGAGTGACTTAAAGTTTTCAGGAACAACTATGAAGGACACATGGACAAAACCAAGGTGGGGGTATGGAAGCAACGGAGGGAGGTGGGTTTGGCTGGGGTGGCAGTGAATGGTGGGGGGTAAATGCAGACAACTGTAATTGAACAATAATAAAATAACTTTTAAAAAGTATTAAGTAAGAAAATTGAGATGTAAGTGTCCTGTCTTTGTAATTTAATAACAAAAATACCCTAAACATGTCACTATAATATAAAGATAAAAATATGTACAAAAGGACACATTTTAGGTTGTGGGAAGATGATCCAAGAGGAAAAAGCCTGCACTGAAAAAATCATGTGATCATATATATATATATATATATATATATTTATATAAAATAATGTATACAGTTGTATAAAAGAAAGTAAAAATAAAAAAGAATGTTACATAATTTATGTTCTCATAGTCATCTTCAGTGATCAGTTTATGATCATGTTTAGTTTAATCCTAAAAACAATGAAGTAGATATCAGAACCCCCAAGTTACAGATATATAAGCTGAGACTAATTTGATCTGTTGACAGAACTAGGACCGATTCCTAAACCCAGGTTCTTAGTTGCATGTAAGAGAATGTTTGTGTTTGTTGCACAGGGCAGAGATTAACAAAAGAAATTCAGATTTGGGAAGCTGTCTATCAAGAGACATGAACCAAAATGTCTATCATGACCACTGTTACAAGAACGAAAGTTACATATCAAAAGGAAGATGTAGGGCAAAGGAGCCCATGTCAGCAGGTTATAACCAAAGACACTGAAATAGAGAACAGGCTGACAGTGACCAGTGCAGAGAGGGGAGGGAACTTCAGGGTAAAAGGGGATGGGTTTATAGGAACAAGTATAAAAGACACATGGACAAAAACTGGGGGAGGGGGGGTGGGAAAGGGAGAGAGGTGGGGAGGGCTGGGGGGTGGGCTGGGACGGGAGTAAAAGACAGAAAACTGTACTTGAACAACAATTAAAATAAAAATTAAAAAAAAAAAGAAATTTAAAACTTTTTTCTTTATTGATTCTAGAGAGAGGGATAGGGATGGAGAAAGAGAGGGAGAAGAACATCGAAGCCAAAGAGAATCATCAGGTGCCTCCTACACATACCCCGACTGAGGAGAACCGAACCCACAACCCAGGTGTGTGCCCTGACCTGGAACCGCACCTGCAACCATTTGGTTTGCAGGACAACTCCCAACCAACTGAGCCACACCAGTCAGGGCAAAGTTTTGAAATTTTAATGGGGGCTAGTAGTAATGGCAGCTACTAAAACTAAACACCTAGCATATTATCTCTAACCTCAAAAACCTGTAAGATTCTTTTACTTGTAACAGCAAAGAATCAAGCACAAAATAAATTAGCAAAACCAGCAATGTACTGTACCTGTCAAGATTCTAAATAGTCCAGGACTAGAAAGCAACCTTCAATCTATAGTTTCTATTTTAGCCCAATTCAGAACAAAAAGAATAAATCTGTCAAAGTTAAAAGGAGTCCAAAATAAGGAGGAACATAATAGCAAACATTTAAGCAATTCTTCCTGGTGATAGAATGATCCAAGGGAAGAAAAGAACATGATAATCCTGACTTATCAGAACAACAGCAAAAGAAAAATTGCACACTTTGCCATGTGTGCCATGTAAAAGTACAGCCTGCATCTTAATTTTTACTTTCTAAGTGGTCAGATAATTTAATTTAATTAGGTATGAAATATGTAAAATAACAAAATAAATTAACAAACATAAGAGAAACAGCTTCATAGATATACAGAACAGACTGATAGTTGCCAGAGGGGAGAAGGATAAGGGGGCTGGGTGAAAAAGGTAGAGGAATTAAGAAGTACAAATTGGAAGTTACAAAATAGATATGGGGATGTAAAGTACAGCTCAGGGAATGTAGTCAGTAATATTATTAATAACTATATATGGTGTCAGGTGGGTGCAAGGCATATCATGGGATCACTTACAAGTAAATGAGCACTAAAGATGTACACTTTAAGCTAAAATAATATTGAATGTCAACTGTAATTGAAACAAAAAAATTAAAACATAGAAAGAATTCCCATTAATAAAATATATGTAAAAAATTCCTACCCTTAGATATTAAGAGGATTACATATAATAGGTATTAAATCAGGTAACAATTAAACTGCAGTACACACAGTCACTAGAAATACATCTGCGAAGAGTCATAAACAATTCTCATATTTAATTACACAAGTAATATATAATATACTATAGCTATAAAATATTCGAAGTAGAGAACAAAAAAGTAAAACTTACCTATCTTCTTTCCAAATTCAATTCCCTTTGTCTACATTTACAATTAGATGTGTAACTTAAAGGACTTTATTACTATACTTTTACTTTTGGACTTTTGAAAAACCATAAATGGGGATCTTCAACTACTTTTTTTGCTAAGAGATCACTTCACTGATATCTTTCACGGTCACATGTAGGCATATAGCATGTTAAATACAATGTTTCAAAATTTCTAACAAACAATGGTACAATGAGAATACTCATGAATACATTTTCCTGACCATTTGAATTTGCTTGTAACATAATTTCAAATGAAAAGTGATGCCAAATACCCAACAAAAGGGTATTCATATACCAACAGCCTGTAAGTACCTGTTTCCCCCACAACCTAGACAACCTACCTCACTTCAATGTACATTTCCCTTGAGTACTCCTAGTGCAATCTTTTCATGTTTTAGTGGCCAATTTAGAGAGAAGACAAGGGAAAGGGAAAGAAAACATCAACGTGTGGTTGCCTCTCACACACCCCCAACTAGGGACCTGGCCCACAACCCAGGCATGTGCCCTGACGGGGAATCAAACTGGTGACCCTCTGGTTCACAGGCCAGCACTCAATCCACTGAGACACACCAGCCAGGGCTTAGTGGCCAATTTAAAAAAGAAAATGAAACTTTGTATTCCTCTGTGAATCTTCTCCTTACATGCTTTTGAATATTTTTCTACCAGGTTACTTACATTTTTGTTCATTTATAGAAGCTACTTACAAATTATTCCTTTGTTGTATATACTGCGAATATTTTTTCCAGTCTGAGTTCATCTTTTATTTATAACTTATACAGAAATTTTAATATTTTAACATGCTAAAATCTGTCAATTTTTAAAATGGCCTCTAGGTTTCTTCACTTTCTTAAAAATACTTCCTCAGGAATGACCTTATAAGTTGCCTATATTCACCTTTAAATATGTTTCTAAGATTTATGTGAATAGAGTGAAGAAATGATCTAAACACATTCTTCCCTCAAACAGCCAACTGCCCCACTGTTTTGATCTTAAGGCTTACAATTTCGTTCTGCAGACATATTTGCCTGTTCCTGTGCCACGTAAAGAACTTAAAACCCTGACTCTTAATCAATGTTTTCTCAGATTTTTTTTTGTGCATTTCTAGTTTCAGTTGATGCTATTAACAGGTCTCCACTTAACCAATTTGACAGATTAACTGCATTTTCTGAGCCTTCTGTAAAACATATTGGTTGATGCAGCCTGTGTAGGCAGTTCTTTGCTGCCACCAGTTATTTGTATGTGGGCCAAAACAGGCTTACTTGTCCCTAAGCTCATTTATGACAACTGTATGTATTATAACGATGTAATCTTAAATACTATGTAAAGTTATGATTTAAACTGAAAAGGGAATTATTTTATAAAAACTAAGCTGAATATTTTGCAAAGACTAAAAGACAAGGCACTAAAGTAAAAAGACTGTCAAATTAGGGAAAAGAGATTCAGGGGCAAATTACAAAAATTTGTAATTCTGTATTCAGGTTCCTTTCCTAACTGAAGTCTTTACTATGTTCCTCCACTTTAAGGAAATCACAGATTATAGCTGTAGTTTATGTAAGTAAGATAATAGACTGTCTCTTACTCAAAGTAAAGTCCTTGGTTCTACATTAGAAAGACAGGTAAGGGAATTGACACTTGTGTTTTAGTTTTTAATTTCATCAAAGAGAGCCTCTAGTATACTACTGAGTCTTCCCATGAAAAGATGATACCTGTTCTCTGTTAACAAATTTAGATCATCTTTTAAATCTGTAAGTAAAGGTTTAGTTTTGTTTTATCAGATCTTAAATATTGCTGGTTAGGTTTACTTTCTTTTACTTACTTATATAAACCATTTGACCCATTATTGCCATTTGCATTGCTTTCTCTTCACCAAAGGTGAGACTTCACTGTTATCTTTTTATTTGTTTTCTCAAAACTACACTTTGCTTTTACATATACATTTTTAAGTTTCAGAAATGGTACTGAACAATAAACATTTTTTTAACTCTCCCCTCCACTCGGCACTTTTATTCCATAGTATGCATGTACCATATTTTACTTTCAACCTACTAATAATGGACACCCAGATTGCCTACAACTTCTCCCTACCACAATGATGCAATATTCTCACAGATGGCACCTTACAGAATAATGTTATTATTTTTGGGATGTATACCCAGGAGTACCAGTCTACACTCATACGTAAGGGTTCCTATAGCCTCAGATGCCTGCTAGCACTTACCATAATACAATTTTCTAATTTCTGCTCATCTGATAAAGCTCATTTTATTTGTATTTCTCTAATTGTTAATGAGTTTGAGCATCTGTTCAACATGCTGAATTCCCTGGTCTGTGAATTGTCTATCCATATCCTTTGTCTGCTTATCCTTGTTGATTTGAAGGCACTCCTTAGACATTCTACATTAACAGTTCCTTGTCAGTTTCAAAACATTGCTTAAAAACCTCTCAATCTATCACCAGTCTATTAACTTTTGTCTTTGGTAGTGCTGCTTGATGTTGTCCCCAGACCAGCTGCTATTCCACCAACTGTTTGAATGTTACAGGTCCATGACAAAATGAGATTGCACCAGAATGCTACTCAATCACATCAGTAAGTACATTGTTCAATTGATTATCTTTCTTCATGAAGAAAGCAGTGTGCTGATTTAAATTCCAGTGCAGGCACCTTAAGAGTTGCATTGAGTTATGACATATTCCACTGAAACGTCTTAATTTTGTATTATAAAATTCAAATTTTTACCATATGGTTTATGCTTTGGCATTTTTAAGAATTCTCTCTTCTCCAGTAGATCACAATATATAACCTTCCACATTATCTTCTCTTAAATTTAGCCTCACCCAATATGGAAATCTTAGACACTGTATGTTGGTACTATAAATGGGGATTTTTTTCTAAGTTGGTTATTACTAATGTATGGAGGAGCTTATTTTTTTATTTTTAAATTTATTTTTCCCCACATTTAAAAAAATTGTTCAAGTACAGTTTTCTGCCTTTTCTTCCCACCCCAGCCCAACCCCCCAGCCCTCCCCACCTCCACCCTCCTATTATTGTCCATGTGTCCTCTATAATGAGGAGCTTTTGTTTCTGTATACTAATTGCTTACTTGGTTGCCTCCCTGTACTTTCATTAGTTCTAATAATTTTGTATTATCTCCACAGAAAACCCAAGAATCTCAATCCTATCACCTACAAATAATGAGTTTTTGTTTTTTATTTGTAATCCTTATTTCTTTCTTTCCTCTTGTATTGTTTAGGACATCTACTACAAAATTAAGTGGCAAAAGTTAATAGGTGGCATTTTTGTGTGACTTTTGAATCAATGGAAATGCTTTAAAAGTTTTTCCATTATGACTTCTGGTAGATAATTTATAAATTTAAAAGTTTCCTACAAGATCATATTAGTTTTTATTAATGTGCTGAATTTATCAAATATTTTTAAAATATCTATTGAGATATGGCTTCTTTTTCCTTTTAACTGTTACTTAGGGGATCCAATATTGAACTGCTTTGCATTTTTTAATAGCAAGAGATAATATTTGAAATATGTTAAGAAAACAGGTTGTATACCTCTTTGTGCATATTTGTAAATGCAAGAAAATATTATCAAATCTTAAAGGGGGTACCATTTGTTATAGGTGGTTGATATTTTCTTTATACTTTCCTGTATGTCCTAGAGAATTTTCACAATACCGTGTTACATTGGTAATCATACAAAAATATTTTAAAGTAGTCATGCACTTAGTAACAGCCTAAAACTTGAGCTATTATTTGTGAGTTAACTGTTAATCAGTTTTTTTAAAATCAGCCTTATCAATTTTCTTCTAAGAAAGCTCTCTAGCAATGGCTCTCTCTCTCAAACCTGAGTATGTATTGTCAATTTGGCTCTAGGAATACTGGACAATAGTTTGGTTGAGCTAAACTTCTGAGAGCTTTTGCCTTTAATTATAATTACTACCATCACAAACCAATTCTTGAGCATAACACTAAGTACCTTAAATTTTTTTACTCTGAAACTACTCTTACGGTAGAAATACTAAATTCCCAGATGAAAACTCCTATCAGAGCTAATAAGGAGGGCCAGGACACAAATTAAGATCTTTTATTGTACCATATTTTCTTCCAAAGTAGAATCTGATTCTGAACATCCTTTCCAGAGAAAGTTGCCATTTTTAAACATTTTTAAACAAAGAGAGATTCTGCTTTGTGAGCAGAGATTCATTAAATCCCTTAAAATTATTCCATTATTTGAGAATATTTCTTAGTTTTTTTTTTTTTTTTTTTTTTTTTGTGGAACTAGCTAAGTGGGTTCTAATAGTTCTACTCAGTAGACTACTAAAGCTAACTTAGGGACTCCTATCCATTTTGACACTGCAAGAAACACCTGTGAAGAGATGCTACATGGTCCAATGTTTGTGCCCTTCCAACTCTTCACGCATGACTCACCTCTGCCAAATGTTGCAGCCGGGTTAGCAGTGGGGTTCTCTTGTCAGATCCAAGGCGTGTGATGTAATTTGATCTTTTGCTAAATACATACAGAAGGTTAAGGACTGCCAGCACCACTTGCATATCAGAGGAAGCCAATAAAGTTGTCAAATGCTATAGGGGACAAAAAAAGGGCAAGTTCATGGCACCAAGCACACCAGGCCTTGAAAACTTAAAATGCCAATGTAGATTTGTCAACATTTACAAAGCTATCAAGAAGTTTAAGAATACATACAAAAAACATTTATAACTATTTGAGCATCTACAATACAAGAAACTTACAATCTGGAAGCAAGTCAGAAAGTCCAATAAAAGCTATAAAATTGAACTGTTCAAAATTTCACAGGTGTCCCCATAGGAAGAAACAGATTACAAAAACAAAACAAAACAAAACAAAGAGCCAACCCAAATGTGGTATTTTAATACATAGTGGAACTCAAGAACACTCTCAAACTAGACTAAAAGTATTGTAAAAGATAACTCTATGCTCCTTATGCATCCTTTATGACAGAAATTGGAATTAATTAAAACACAAGGCTCTCCATACAGAAGAAGCTAAAGATACCAATATCTGGTGACACATGACTGTTACAGCACAGTGTATGTAACAGTCATATGCCTATACAAATCTATAGTGATCTATACAAATAGAGTACAAATCTATACACTGTAAAATCTATAGTGTTTACTATAGGTTTACTATAAAAATATAAGATACAGTACAAATATATATACTGTACAATCTATAGTGTTTATTTGGATTTTTAAACACAGTCAAAACTCACCAGAATATTGAAGTATTTGGTTAACATTAAAATCAGTAGTAGCATGTACCATAGTTTGCCATGTATAATGTGCTCCTGTGCATAATGCACACTCATATTTTGGTGCACATTATACACAGAATTATTATGGCCCGTGGTATGTGATTATTATACCCATGTATAATGTGCACCCTTAATTTTCCCTCAAAAAATTAGGGCAAAAAGTATGTATTTGGTCAAAATGTGGTAATTCAAGTGGAAATGAACCCAGGTATTTCCGGTTGCTGATTACCCCAAAGACCATGGACTTCCAGTTGCAGCTAATCTGTTTCATCTTCAACAGACTGCTTATCCATTCCCCACTTAAAACCCTCAGTGGTAGGTCTTCAGTTCAGTTGTTCCACTTCTTTTCCTAAGCTATTTTCTTTCTGCTTGTTTGTTCTGATTCTTTTTTTTTTTTTTTAAGTCTTAGGAAAATTAACACACAACAACAGGGCACTTAACCAATATTGATAGAAAAGTCTAAAGCTAGGCTAAAGAAAAAGTTTCTTCTTATAGTGATTCTGACCAATTCAAAAGCTCATGGATTCCTATGCCCACTTTTAGATTCCTGTGAAATATCCTGTGATATTAATAGTTTAAAAGTGATTTAAGGCTGCTCTAATAACATGGGGAAAAAGATCAATTCCTGCAAATTCCTAAGAATGCTTCAATACATGTATTACAGTCTCATTAACTTCTTGAATCTTAAAAGGCAGGATAAAGGTGAGTGTAAAGAATTTTCCCATCAATCCTGTGAAGGGTGTCTATATCCAAGAAACATCCTACTATTGTCTCTGACATGGAAAATCCTAGAGTTCCATGAAAGGAAATGAAATGGAAAGAAGTAATTCTCAGGTAGTAATAGCAATTTCCTTATTTCAGGACATGCGCAATTCTAGTTAGGAACAGATCATACAGGCCTGAAGCTCCCCTACCTCTATGGAACTGTACAGATGCCGGGAAAAGCTGTACTCAATGAGCAAGGCTGTGAAGTTCAACACCGCTAAGAGAAGCATTTTCAGCTGTTCTTTTTCTGGTCGATCACACACAAGCATCCATGACATATTCTCCACTGTCTGTCCAGCATCTGCCAGAATCCCATCAAAGCGGTCCAACAGATCCACCCAGTGATATAACTCACACTGGAGAAAGAGGAAGAGGAAGAATAAGGGGTTTGTGTGGGTGCACTGTTACAATGAATTGCTGCACATGATAACTAGACAAGTTTACTTTCCATTTCTGCTTCTCTTCAACTCCCCCGATCAATACAGAAACCCATATGAGAAAGAGTGTACTTGGAGCCATGTGGATGTGAATTCATTGTTATATCCAAAGTCTCTCCCTACATATACTACCACCAGTAGATGCCACAAAAACCCCTTTGCTAATAATCCTCAGAGGGAGATTCTGGCTGCATTCTGGAGGTCTACAAAAACAGGGACTCTCCCTGCCAAAACCAATTTCATTTGAAGTGCTCATTTTTAGTTATTGAAAGAAGATTCTTTTAAACTAAAAGTAAAAATCCTAAGGCTATCACAACTTGTAGTGCCAGGAATTTTGCAGATGAGATTCTTTATCATCATGCATGTAAATGTTCCTCTTCCTCAGGTAGCAAAATTTTCCTCACATTTCTCTTCTTTCAAAATTTCCTTGGCAGCCACTCATGGGCTAACAGCTACTACTAATCTAGAGCTGTGCCAGACAGACACTAAATGCTTATTAAGTAATTGCTGAATGAAGCTACCTCGTTATGGTTCCTCTTTCCATATCGGAGCATACAAAAAGATGCACTAGTCCAGGAAGTCCTGTCTTTTGGGAGCAGGGGTTCACTTACCTTTCCAATGTTCCATGTTTTGATCTGCTGCAGTTCCAAGAGGAGTTGCTCATCATTACAAACTTTAAGTTTGTCTATTAAGGCTCTGCAGTCTGCAGGCTGAGAAAAACATATATTCACAAAGGGTGTTTTGGAAGATAAGGGAGACACAAAGAAGAAAAATTGAAAAATAAATCCTTAAGCCAATACACTCAGAAATTTAACTTTTGATAGAATAACTACTTAAGATAAGTGGAAATTTGCCAGACGATCCCTCGGGATTAAAATGGAAATCTTATAATGAAACATCAATCCGTCTGTGCATTTTTAAAATCCAGATAAACTTTAGATGTAGACAAACTACTTGGAAGGATACAAACAACAGAGTAAAGGAAACAAGCTAAACATCAATTAAAAACAAAATGAAGGAATCTGTACCTCAGGGTGAAAGTGAACCAGAGTGCCTGATAAGGAATGGTGAACCAGAAGAACACTGAAAAGCCCTAGTGAATTCACAGTTAAAGGTGAAGATTAGCATTAGCAATATTTTTCTGTAACATTAAACCCTCCAATTGTAAGAGGGCAAAGAGCTTCTGAACTTCAAAAAACCAATACTCCATTCTTACTTAGGGTCCCCATTTCCATACACTGCAGCTCTTTTACCAACGGAAGAGCCTATTTGTCAGGTAAACAAGGTGTGGACTGAGAGTTTATAGTAAAGTTTCTGAAAGTGAAGCAGGGGACAGACTGGGACAGATGGCAGTCTCTACTAATGGATGGCAGGTGGAAGTGATTCCATTTGCTCTTTAACTCTGTAACAGCAGTACAGAATCCCAGGATGGGCCTAGATTTAGAACCAAACAAATGTGGCTTCAGTTTTTACCTTGATGTTTACTATGCTGTTTGTTTATGAGCAAGTCCAACCTCTAAGCCAGTTTTCTTACCAGGGAAACAGACCTAATGACTACCTCAGAAATATGAAGCTCAAATGTTTGCCACATATATGAAGTGCTTATCTCACATAATAGGAGCTTAAATATTATAAGACAGAATACTACTACAAAGAGCAAGGGCTTTGGAATTAGGTAGTTGGTAAACTACCTCTTTGAATCCCACTCAGTATCCTCTTCTGAAAAATGAACAGATAACATCTATTTATCCAGCAATGTTGCTGTGAGATTTAAACCAGGAACATTTTCAGCATCCAAAATAGAACATAGAACAATAAGGGCTTAAAGGTAATGGTTTTCTTTTGGCTAAGTCCCCAAACTTTTATTCCTCTAAAGTGAACATTATTAAAGAGCTACCTCAAATTTTTGTGGTCATTACATGTATATAAAGTCCTTGGCATAAAAATCCTTCCATAAACCAGGCATGCATTTTTCCCCCTCTTCTTGAAGTCATATAGGTTGAGGGAGAGGTACTGAGTAGTAGAAACAGGAAACATGGGAGCCTGAACCATCTGCTCATGCAGTGCACTTGTGCCCAGTATCAAATGTATCACTTCAATTATAATGGAATGCAGCTATACAGATCCAATTTTATGATTCTGTGGGTTAAATAACACCCAGTTCATGATGAACATTTGGGTCTTGTAATCACTTGTTATATATATCATAATTAGGCATTCAGTCTTTATCAAGGTCCTGCAGCAAACTAAAAGCTATTTTTCTGAATGCTAGAATAGTTGTTGGCAGGGGACAGTATGGCTAAAATTCTAGGGGTCTTAGCTGTGATTCTCCTATATGGGCTTGCCAAAAGCAAGCACATAGCATCTTGCACCTAGCATAGCATAGCTTTACATAGCATAGCATCACAGCTGACACCTAAGTCAGATACCTGGATCTACTAAGTCATAATGTCCATATAGTAGGGTGTCTTGCAACATAGCCTGAACCTTTTGCAGAGTCTTTTCTACATCCCAACTTCACTATCACTTTAGATGTGATCCAGTAAGTGGATCAAAACAGCATACCCAAATGTGGTATGTTGGCATCAAACTCCAAAGAAGCATCACATACACTGTTCCTTTTTCTTCATGGCGTGTGGTACAAGGTACAACAACATGTCTCTCACTTTAGAAGGGAAATCTGAACATTTCCCAGACCTCTGCACCCCTGGAAACTTTCCTGATGTGGCAGACCCCTAAACTTCAAAGGGTACCCTCTGGAACACGTATGTCTAAGGCAGGGGTATCAACCTCATTTTCACCGGGGCCACACTAGCCTTGTAGTTGCCTTCAAAGGGCTGAATGTAATGTTAGGACTGTATAAATGGATCTAGTCCTTAACTAGGAGCAAGGAGCTCTACATTCTGCCCTTTGAAGGCAACCGTGAGGCTGATGTGGCCCCTGGTGAAAATGAGTTTGATACCCCTGGTCTAAGGCATCTAAGTTGTTTGTGTTTTCTGTTCACAAGATCCAGACACAATAACATCACGGCATCAATTTAACATGCTAGCATGATGTTCAGTTTCATCAGGAGTACCTGAGTCCCTCTGGACCTCGCAGTTTACAGAGTGCACCAGGGATGAAAGTTTATCTTTAACATCTTGTCTGTGCTACATAAATGCAAACTGAGTGTGAATTTCCTTACTTGTGGTAATGTAAAACAAAGCACTTGCCAGTTCGATGGCTGTATACCAACTGCCATGGTTAATATTGATTTGCTTCTATAAAGATATCAAATCAAGGGGAAAAAAATCCTTTGCAGAGCTGCTGATACACAAAGGAATTAATGAATATCTTTCTTATGTAGCCACTATAGAAAACGGTGTGAAGGCAACTCAAAAAATTAAAAAATACAACTACCATATGACCCAGCAACTGCACTTCTGGATATTTTTATCTGATAAAAATGAAAATACTAATTCAAAATAATATATACACCCCTATGTTCACTGCAGTATTATTTACAACAGCCAAGATATAGAAACAATCTAAGTGTCCAGTGACAGACAAATGGATAAACAAAATTTGGTATGTGCACACACACACACATAAAAGACTTCATTTATGTCTAAGTAGTACTCCATTGTGTGAGTGTGTGTGTGTGTGTGTGTGTGTGTAGGAATACTACTCAGCCATAAATGAAACCTTGCCATTTGTGACAACATGCTAAGTGCAATAAGCCAGAGAGATAGACAAATACTATATGATCTCACTTATATAAGGATTTTTAAAACTAAAAAGCAATTCAAAAACCAAGCTCATAGATACACAGAACAGACTGGTAGCTGCCAGAGGTGGGGAGTGGGTGAAATGGGTAAAAGAGTCAAAAGGTAAAAAAAAAAAATTAAAATTTAATTTAAATCCATAAATGTCATTCCTGACTGATGTGGTTCAGTGGGTTGGGTGTCTTCCCGCAAAGCGAAGGGTCACCAGTTCTATTCCCGGTCAGAGCACATGCCTGGGTTGCAGGCCAGATCCCCAGTTGGGGGCATGCGAGAGGCAACTGATTGATGTTTCTCTCACTCAATGATGTTTCTCTCCCTTTCTCCCTCTCTAAAAATAAATAAATAAACAAACAAACAAACAAACAAATGAAAAACCGTGTCTTTCTTAAAAACAATACCTAGTATTGACTACAGCCAAGGAGAAACTGAGTACGCAGCTCAAATAAATAAATAAATAAATAAAGACATCTTCAAGTCTAAAACATACATAATCAAGTATCTAAAAATTCCACTTTGAGGCACCTATGCTAAATAATTTGCTAGTAGTTATCAAATGTTCTGAACCAGGAATTTGTATACAGTTGTGACTCAAGGAACAAATCCTAAAAATCCACAAGAGAAAAGAAAAAAAATTTAATTTGCATTTCTCTGATTATCTACAAAGTTTAATTATTCTGAAATGGCTATATACATTTTGTCATTGGGATATTTATCTCTCCTACTGATTTACCTACCAAAGTATTACCTACATTGGGTTACAAATATTTTCCTGAGCTTCTTATATGTCTTTTTTCTTACGTGTCTTTTTATTTTGGATATAGTATTTTACATTTCCATTACCTGTACAGTTTCTTAAGAAGCTTTCTTTCTGTTCTTCAGTTTCCAAAAATATTTGAGTACATAACTGTCAAAAACTCTAGATGCCAAAGCACATCAAAAGTATTTGCAACAAATATGAAAAATGAATATATCTAATGTGACATTAAATAAAAAACAAGCTGACATAAGATCAATAAATTTGAAAATGTATGTATTAAAGCATGCAAATTAGAACAGTGAAATATTCCTTTGCCACCTAGTAACAAAAATTTAAGATACTCTATAATGCTGGAGAGGGTATAGGAACACAGCACCTCTCAAACTCATTAGCATAATGCTGAGTGAAAAGGTCAGGAGAACTACCCATTCAGCAATCTTTTAAAGACTGAAGAAATACAGCAAAATATTAATAGCGATGTCTCTAAGTAATACTTGCTAGGTAGGTAATAAAAAAAAAAAACCCAAGTGGCCTGTATTTAGAAAATGAACTAAGTGCCTTGGCTGGAATGGCTCAGTGGTTTGAGCGCTGGCCTGTGAACCAAAGGGTAGCCAGTTTGATTCTCAGTCAGGGCACATGCCTGGGTTGCAGGCCAGGTTCCCAGTAGGGGGCGCGCTTGAGAGGCAACCACCCATTGATGTTTCTCTCCCTCTTTCTCCCTGCCTTCCCCTCTCTCTAAAAATAAGTTATATATATATATAACTTATTTTTATATATATGTATACACACACACACATATATACATATACACACACACATACATATATATTTATATATATATATTTTTTTTAAGAAAAGAAAATGAATTAACTGATTATACAATAAGGGAGGAATTATCAACCCTGTTTTTCAGATGTGGAACTCCAGGCAAGTTAATGAATTCTCAGCCACAAAGATCTGGTAAGACTCAAACCCATGCCTAATTCCAAAGCTTATGCCCCTTGAACTATAGCATATAGGTCTATAAGAGTGTCATAACAATTCAATACTTTCTTTACCTCAAGCAGTGTAGGCTAGCTGACAAGAGTACTGGACTGAAGCTGGGATTTTTACTGCTGACACAGGATCAACTGACATGGCTAACCAATACACAGGTAAAGCTGAATTCTATAATTAAAGGTGGGGGACTTGGACAGGGGTGGGGTGGGGGAAAGAATCAATAATACAGAAAGCTAAAATAGTGGCCTCACCAGAAATCTAGTAAGAAAGGTGTTACCACTATAATTTTCTAGGAAACAAAACTGAAAAAGATCCAACAAGTATGGAAAGAATTTTAACCCACATCTGCTCCTTCCATTATACCACATAGCCTTTCAATGCATAGAAACAGCAGCCAAAAAGCCTACTTCAGGTATATACAGCTACAAACTGTTTAGGACTCACTTTCCACTGGTCTCCAGCTTATTCACTTTTTTAATCATGGGAAGTTTAAAAGAAAATTTGACTGCTTCAATACAAGTTACTCTTTTCTTGCACTTTGTATATATTAAGTGATGCTATATTTGGAAGATTAGTATGGGTAAAATGACTGCAAGGATTTTTTTCTGAAATGAAAAAAAAACACGCAAAACAAAACAGCGAACTTTTGGATACTTACAGCCTCAGTAGGTGTCTTTTTCAGTTTAGTCCTGTCTACTTTCATGTTTTCGATTTTCTATTTTATGATCTGAAAAAGTAAATCCCAAAAGAAGTGAGAAAGTTGCAATCTTGAACTCTACAGGCTTGCACACAGACAATGTAGAATGAAGAGCATGCAAAATGCTTAAGGTACAAATTCTGGAGTTACAATGCCATGCCAATTGAGAGGCATGGCTATGAGGTGGGGGTGGGTAAAGAATCTCTCCAGATAACATTGGCCCACATCCATATGCTGCAAAGTCTATAATCAATTTAAGCCAAACCTAAACATCTTTTTTTAAACAAGCCTCTTAAACTCATAATTGGAAATAAAGTTCAATGTTTTCAACACCTCAAGATGAAAAATTCTCCATATCCCTGCAGTTTTCTGGAAAACTTAGAAGTTCCATTTCTGGGAAGTTAGCCAAAGAAAATCAGGAGGATGTACACAAATATTTAACCACAAGAATCCATACTGAATGTCCATGTATAATAGTGAAAAACTGGAAAGGATCAAATGCCCAAAACATAATTGGTTTAAAATGAAACATTATACAACTGTTAAAAATACTGCATAAAATTATATAATAGCACACAAAAATGCTCATGGTGAAATAAGTTACAAAACAGAATGAATAATATAAACCTATGTCTAACAAATATAGCTAGAAATGCATTAAAATGTTAACTCATTGCTAACCAAAAGGATTGTTTGTTTTATTTATGCATCTCTGTATCTTTTACAGTTTTAACCAATAAAAATACATTAATTGTATCATAAAAACAAAGGCAACACAATACTTAGTTTTTAATTAGAAAATGAGGTATAAGACTCACTAGAAATGTCCTGAGCACAGAACTAAGGCCACGTAATTTGGAAGGCTCAAAAGTGAATGAACAATAATTTAATTAGACCCATAGTATAAATCTAGGTGATCTTTGATGGCAGACAGGCCCTTCAAGATGCTCTGGCCAAGGCTCTGGAAGAAATAAAGGTTTCTCCTATTAGCAACTAGGACACATGAACAGAGGTAGAGGTGAATTGCAAATGCTTTACACACCCAAGATTATGCTGCCAGTAACATATTTGGTATATAGCAGTCACTGGAGGTCAATGTCCTTCCCCCAAGAAGATTGTCATAATATAAAGACAACCAAGCACAAGTATAAATTTTAGGCAACTCTGGCCTAGATTTAGTCCAACATACTCAGTAAGAAAGGTGTTACCTTTCCACAGTACTGTGGAAATAACATATATTTTCTTGTGTGGCTGGCAACCATTCAACCAATGGGCATTTAGCAAGAGTTGGAGAAAATCCAGAATATGTTCTAATGTTTCTGTAGACATCATTCCTGAAGGAAAAAAAGATGTTTTCCCTTTATGGTTCACATATAAGGTGCACAATCCAGATTACTTTTAAAAAAATCACCTCAGCATCTAATAGAAAATGAGCAAAATGTCTACTTCCAGTAACTTCCAAATATCTAAAATGAGGTCAACAGAATTCTAGCAACAATCCAATCCATGTCATGGAAACTATAAGTGACCTTTTTATATACTTACTTACTTTCAGGTTTGTTTTTTCTCATACCCATTACTCAGAGCAATCATTTGCCAGGAGGCTACTGATTCTGCTACACACAACACCATACAACCCAAATCACTGAATGTTTTCCCTCTAAAGTTAGGAACAAGATAAGAATGCCCATTCTTGCCACTTTCATTCAACATGTGCTGAAAGTTGTAGCCATTGCAATAAGGTAAGAAAAGGAAATAACAGGTATATAGGTCAGAAAGAAAGAAATAAAACAGTCCCTACTTGCAGAAGACAAAAAGATTATCTATGTAGAAATCCTAAAGAATCTATGAAACCTTCCCAGAACTAATAAGTAATCTCAGCAAAGTTGCAGGGTGCAAGATAAACATACACAAATCAATCATATTTCTATGTAGTGGTAATGGACATGTTGACTCAAAAGTACAACAGGATTCACAATTGTGCAAGAAAACTGAAATGCTTATGCATATGGAAAGGTAAAAGACTGCCACAGCTAAAGCAATCTTGAAATAGAACAGGGAAGAATCACTCTATCCAAGTTTAAGATTTGTTATACGAAGTCTGTCCAGAAAAAAATCCAGCCATCGTCAATATACTGAGAACTGTTTACGTAACATCAATGTAACCTAGCAGCCAAGGAGAGTGGACTGGAATGTGCATGCATGAACAGTGATGACTTCACTATACTAGTCAGTGGGGGCGGCAGACACGTTGAGTATGTGTACTGTGTGACCATCACATTCAAGACAACTGAGCGAGTAGAGCAATAAATCTGCATCAAATTTTGCATTAGGGTTGAACATTCCTCTGTGGAAACTATTCATATGATTCAGAAGGTCACAGCTATGGGCAACTGGTGATTGGCAGTTACAACATGACAAGTCGCCTGCTCAAGCATCATGTCTCATGCAGTTTTTTTTTTTGAGAAACATCTAATCACCCAGGTGATTCAGCCCTCCTACAGCCCAGATTTGGTGCCCTGCAACTTGTGGCTTTTCCCAAAACTAAAATCACCTTTGAAAGGCAAGAGATTTCAGACTGTTGATAAGATTCAGGACAATACAACAGGGCAGCTGATAGTGATTAGGAGAACTGTGTGAGGTCCCAAGGTGCCCACTTTGAAGGAGACTGAGGTATCATTGTCCTACGTATGATGTTTCTTGTATCTTCTTCAATAAATGTCTCTATTTTTCATATTACATGGATGGATACTTTCTGAACAGACTGCATACATACCTGTATCTATATCCAGATATATCTACAGTAATCATGACTGTGTATGTAGTATTGGAGGAGGTATAGACACATAAATCAATATACAAGAGACCTACACAAAGGCCCAACTGATTTTTGACAAAGGAAAAGCAACTCAGTCAAAGATTGTTTCATTACAAATGGTGCCAGAACAAGTAGACATCTATAGGGGAAAAAAATGAACTTTAAGTCTCATACTTTACATAAAAATCAATTCAAAAGAAATCATGTGGTGAGGATGTAGAGAAAAGAAAACCCTTGTGTACTGTTGGTGGGGATGTACACTAGTGCAGCCACTATGGAAAACAGTATGGAGGTTCCTCAAAAAGTTTAAAAAAATATGAACCAGCAATTCCACTTCTGGGTATTTATCCAAAAGAAATGAGAACATTAACTTGAAAAGACATATGCAGCTTCATGTGAAACAGTATTTACAATAGCCAAGACATGGAAAATGTGATACACACAGAAAATGGAATACTATTCAACCATAAAAATAAGACAGTCTTGCCATCTGCAACAACACAGATGGCAATTATGTTAAGCAAAACAAGTCAAACAGAGGGAAAGACAAATACTGTGTGATCTCACTTCTATATGGAATCACAAAAAATAAAATAAAATAAAATAAAATAAAATAAAATAAAATAAAATAAAACAAAACAAAACAAAAAACCCCCAAAACTCAGATAAACAGATTAGTGGTTGCCAAAGTGGGAGTGGGTGAAATGGGTGAAGACAGTCAAAAGGTTAAACTTCTAGTTATACTGAATTACGCTATATATCTGAAATTAATGTTATATATCATAACTCAATTAAAAAATTCAAAGTAAAATAAAGGATCATGGACCTAAATATAAAACTATAAAACTTACCAGAAAATATCAGAAAAAACATATACAGTATCTAGAATATATAAAGAACCCCCAAAACCAACAGTAAAAAAAATCCTCCAAAATAAGAGCATGGAGTAACTTGTGCAAGTAAAGCTCACAACTATTTTGCTGATTTAAAAAAATATAAATGAGATTGCTTGTACATCATCATGCAAGTGTCTAAATAAAGGTGTTTTAACCTAGAATTCTGTACTTTTTAATAGACCCTGGCTTAAAAAGTGATTTATCAGAAGAGTAACAGAGAGCTCACAGAACCAACAGGAAGGCTTACAGATTCAGAAAAGAGGAGGAACCAAGGAAGCTATGCAGCCTGGAACTATATCAAAGGACCTCCCACAGACAGAGTTTACCTGGGGGTACCCACACTGTCAACCCGACTCTGGATATCTAGAAGATACTGCTTGTGGCAGAATTATTTCTAAATAGTCTCAGGTTATTTGTTTTAGGTATCAGTGACTCTAGATGCGAAGTCTGGGGTGTGAGCATCCGATTGGTCAAGGATAGGTTCCATTTCCTAACTGTCGAGGTTCTAGGAGAACAAGTGCATTTGGCTTTTTCAGTTTCCACAGTGTCTGGGTTCCAAACTTCTCATAATCAGATTCAGATAAGCACCCAATTAATAAATCAAGCCAAAACAAATGAACAAGTACACCCCCCATAACAAATGCATTGTTAACCTGATTTCTGTAACTTTGTTGCATGAAACATCTATAGATTAAAAAGTGAAGCTATTATTGTCCATGAGACATCAATTAAGAAAATTCGAAAGTTAGTTTGTTCTTAGTTACTCTGTTTTTAAGCTGGTTTCACAGTGGAAAGGGAGAATATTTTTGAGTACTTATTATAAGCCACAGAGTACTGAGGTTGGTGTTTCCCAGAGCATTTCAGAGCATCTTACTCTGTGAAGGAAGACAAGGTTCCAGTAATTTGGGGAATGTTATGAATGGAATTTCTCTTCCTTTAGGACAGTCACATGGCTGGCTGACAATACTAATGGCTCCAAGAAATCTTGGGTAAAGGAAACTTATCAGGGCAAACAAACATTTTTTTCAAGTGACATCTACTGACAGCCCACCAATTAAAAGTACTCCAAAGAATACAACTTGAAACATGCTGCCTGGGGCTTCATAACAAGTCTTTTCATACAATCCTCACCACTCAAGTCAAGTTTTGTCCCCATTTACAGATAGAAATCTGAGGCTCAAAAAAACTAAGTACCTTGCCTGGTTAGTGAATGTTGGCACCAAGACTAAATCCACACCTTTCTGACTCCCAAATCCATACTTTAATAACATGCTATTCACTGTATGTACTATTTTTATTACTATAGTAAATGCCTGCAAATGAAAATATAAGGTTCGTCTACATTGCTGGATTCTATGGTTCAAAAAATTATAGCGAGAGAGGAAACTGGGGCACAAGGTGAGAAGCTGAGATACTGTCAATCTCCAAATGATGGGAAAAGTAACTAGGAAGTGACTTCTACATAATGCTTAGAAGCTAAACAGGTGAAAATCTCATTACATTAAAAAAAGCCTCTAACAAAAAGAAGTCAGCACTAAACAAATCCCCTGAAAATGGCCTACTGCCTTTGTTGGGTCAAACCAGAACTCTGCATCAAGCAATCTCTACATGTAATAAACATCTTTTCCTAAACTAAGGTTAGAAAGATGACCAAATTTAAGAAAACTAACAATTATGAGCCGCCATCCATCATCATTACCATGACTTCCACTTATTTAACTATTTCTTTTTTCATTTCCTCATTCCCCATAATTTCATTTACCTTTGAGCTTTCTATCCTGATTTTGTAGCATTTATGTCAAAATAAGAGTACAATTAAAACAAATTTAGGAAAGTTTCTCTTTAAAGGGTAACTCATCACCTCCAGCTGATCAAATTTACAATGACTTTCAGTACTGCACCAACTTAAGGGCAGAGGACACATACAGTTTCCAGAACTGGCTCAATAGCAATTGAGTGTAGTGGTAAACTAGTCTTACTATTCAAAGTATGATTGAAGATTCACCAGCACTGACACCACCTGACAGTTATTAAAAATGTAGAATCTTACCAAACCAAACCAAACAAAACCAAACAAAAAAAACCCTACTAGAACTGATCAATGAATTCAGTAAAGTAGCAGGATACAAAATAAATATCCAGAAACCAGTTGCATTTATATATACCTGTAATGGACTATCAGAAAGGGAAACTAAGAAAATGATCCCGCTTGATTGGGTGGGAGGTGGGGTGGGTGGGAGGACTTGAATGGGAGTAAGGGGGTGAAAATTGTACTTGAACATTCATTTAAATAAAAAAATGGAAAAAAAAAAGAAAATGATCCCATTTACAATTGCTTAAAACAACAACAACAACAAAACCTGGGAATAAATTTAACCAAGAACATAAAAGACCTGTACTCAGACAATTATAAGACACCGAAGAAAGAAACTGAAGATACAAATAAGTGGAAGCATATATCATGTTCACAAATAGAAAGAACTAATATCATAAAATGTCCACACTACCCAAAGCAGTCTATAGATACAATGCAATTTCCATCAAGGTACCAACGGTGTATTTCACAGAACTCAAATATTCCAAAAATTTATATGAACTACAAAAGACCCCAAACAGCCACAGTGATCCAGAGGAAGAATTTGGAGGAATCACACTAGCTGATATCACATTATACTACAAGGTCATAGTAATCAAAACAGAATGTACTGGCATAAAAACAGACATATAGACAGATCACTGAATGGAATACAGCATCCAGGAATAAATCCCACCTTTATGGTCAAGTAATACTTGACAATGGAGGCAAGAACATACAATTGGGTAAAGATAGTTTATTCAATAAATGAAGTTGGGAAAACTGGACAGATACGTGCTAAAAAAAATGAAGCTAGACCACATTCTGACACCACACACAAAAATAAACTCAAATGGATTAAAAGCTTAAATGTTAGAGCCAAAACCACAAAAATCCTAGAAGAAAACACAAGCAGTAAAATCCTGGGCATTTCTTGTAACAGTATGTTTCCTGATATGTCTCCTCAGGCAATGGAAACAAAAGAAAAATAAACAAATAGGACTATATAAAACTATAAAGTTTTTGCACCGCAAAGGAAACCATTAACAAAATGAAAAGAAAATCCACTGAATGTGAGAACATATTCACCAATGACACATCTGATAAGGGGTTAATATCCGAACTTCATAAAGAACTTATAAAACTTAACACCAAAAAAACAAACAAACAAAAATAACCCAAAACAATCCAATTAAAAAATGGGCAAAAGAAAGGAATAGACATTTCTCCAAAGAGGACACACAAATGGTCAATAGACATATGAAAAGATGCTCATCGCCACGAATCACCAGAGAAATGCGTATTTAAAATCACAATGAAACATCATTTCACACCTGTCACGATGGCTATCATCAATAAATCAACAAACAACAGATGCTGGTGAGGATGTGGAGAAAAGGGAACCCTTGTGCACTGTTGGTGGGAATGCAGACTGGTGCAACCACAGTGGAAAGCAATATGGAGATGCCTCAAAAAATTAAAAATGGAACTGCCTTATGGCCCAGTGATTCCACTTCTATGAGTATATCCAAAGGAACCTGAAATACTAATTGAAAAGAATATATGCACTTCTATGTCCATTGCAGTGTTAGTTACAATTGCCAAGATATGGAAGCACCCCAAGTGTCCATTAGTAAATGAATGAAAAAGAAAGCTGTAGTACATTTACACAACAGAATACTACTCAGCTGTAAAAAAGGAAATCTCTCCCTTTGCCACAGAATGGATAAATCTGGAGGGTATCATACTAAGTGAAATAAGCCAGTCAGCAAAAGATAAGTATCATATGATTTCACTTAAATGTGGAGTCTAATGAACAAAATAAACTAAGAAAAACCATGAAAACAGACTCATAGATGCAGAGAACAGATTAACAGCTGTCAGAGGAGAGGGTGTGGGCAAGATAGGTGAAAAAGGTGAAGGGATTAAGGAAAATTTTAAAAAACTTCCTAGAGAGAACAGTATGGTGATTACCAAAGGGAAAAGGGGGTGGGGGAGGTAGGAGTGGGTCAAGGAGGGGTAAATGGTGATAAAAGGAGACTTGACTTGGGGTGGTGGACACACAATATATAGAATTTACCCCTGAAACCTATAATTTTATTAACCAATGTCACCCCCAATAAATGCAATAAAAATGTAAAAGAAACACCAACATAGCCACATTACTATTATCAGATTAAGAAATAATTCCTTACCATAATCAAATATCCAGTGAGCATTCACATTTTTGTCTCATAAATCCTTCAGTATAGTTTTTGTTCAAATTAGAATCTAAATAAGTTCCATTCTTTGCAACTGATTGATGTGTCTCTTAAATTCTTATAATTTGTAAGTATCTCCTCAATCTTTATTTTTTTTTCCTTGCAATTTATTTGTTAAAGAAGCTGGATAGTTTGTCCTATAGGTTATGGTTATATTTCACATGTTTTTGTTGACCCTGTGTTTTCTGTTACATTGGTAATTAAAACCAGAGGCCAGAAGAAAAATTAAAAAATAAAAATGCAGAATCTCAGGCCATACCCAGGCCTGAGGAATCAATCTGTGGTTTAATAAGATCTTCTGGTGATTCATGTATTAAAGTCTGAGAAGCACCAGGTCAGAATACAGGCTCAGAATCAGAAAACGTAGGTTAGAACCACTGCTGTATCACATACTCTACGACCATGGACAAATCAGCCTCTGTGTATTTGTTTCCTCAACTGTGAAACAGGAATAACTGTTTCCCCACTTCCACACTTTCATCCAACCCATTCTCCAGAGAACAGCACAAGTAATCTTCTGAAAACATAAATCAGCTCATATTACTTCCTTGCTTAAAACCTTTCAGCGGTTTCCCTAGAACCACATCCAAGCTCTAACCATGACCCACAGGGCCCTGGCATGATTTGGGTCCTGAAACTCTCTGCAGTCTCCTCTCTTCACAACCACATTAGTCTTTCTGTTTAGTTTCTGGAACACTCAAAATTCTTTCTGGCCTCCAAACCTTTACAAGTGCTATTCCACTACAATGCTCCTGCCCCACACCCCCATTCTTCCCACAGTCAGTTCTTGAGGAACTGACTTTAAAACAAGACCCCAAATGGCTTCCCACAGCCACCTACCTAAAGCTGGTCTAATTGTTATTTTTCTATGACAGTACTCTGCTTTCTTCTCTCATAGCAAGTATTAATTAATATAACTGGGTTTGATTTTCTACAGTGTTAAGCTCTTAGCATCTAGCGCAGCATCTTACACTTGATAGATTCACATATATTTGAGGAATGGAGCTCAGGAAAGAAGTAAGTCCTGAAGAAAAAAATCTGTAATTGTCAGCATCTAGACAGAACTTCAAGCCATAGGTCTACAGAATTCTTACAGAGAAGGAAAGAGGCAAAGAAGAAGAGAAGAGGAGGAAAGTTCTTATTTACTCTAACATTTAAAGGTAAGACAAAGGAGGAGAACTCCGCAAAGGAGAGGCCAGTGAGGTAGGAGCAAAACTAATTCATGGGTATCATGAAAGACAAAAGTTGGCAAGACTGATCTACTGGGTCAAAAGTCAGTATGAGAGCCCTGGCTGGCATAGCTCAGTGGATTGAGTGCAGCCTGTGAATCAAAGCATCGCAGGTTCGATTCCCAGTCAGGGCACATGCCTGGGTTGCAGGCCACGGCCCCCAGCAACCTCACATTGATGTTTCTCTCCCGCCCTCTGTCTGTCTCTGTCTCTCCCCCCTCCCTCCCTTCTCTCTCTGAAAATAAATCTTAAAAAAAAAGACTGGATGAGACAAACGTTCAAGTAGTAGGTCTACTATTGTAAGGAGTCAAGTGAACATGTCACAGTAAACATTGTTTTCCTTTCAGATAGCTCTTTTAGGGGAGGAAAAAACTTATTTTAGCTTATTCTGCCATTATGTTTTAAAATTTGACATAGAATGTTCCTCTGTGGTTACAGTACATGTTCACCTACCCTTCTCTCCAGTTAGGTTGTTCAAATAAAATTAGTTTGCTTAAAAAAAAGTCAATATGAAATATGTCCACAAAAATGTCCACTGAAATTGGAAACAGAGGTAACTTGAGAAGCAACCGTTTCAGTGGGGTGGTAGGAAAGGAAAACAGGCTGGAGTGAGTCAGGGAATCAATGGGCAATATACATGGCACATGTAGAAAACTTTGCGAAAGTTTGGCTGTAAATGCCAGCAGAAAATTACAGGGTCATTGAAAGGTACAGAGGAAGGAAGGGGAAGAGAAGATGATGGCAAGAAAATCCCTGAAGTTGAGTGTAGGGTACCATTTAGCTCCTCACTACTTCACCTTAACATAATGAATACTTATGCGGATTTTGAATAGCACAGATACTACCTAGAATTAGGACAATACTCTCCCTAATCTATTAAAAGTTGACTGAGTGTCCTTCCCTCTGTGCTTATATTGTACTCTGTACCTATCACTTCCCTATTAATGAGAAAATGTCTGCCACAGGGTGGGGAAGGCAACAAACAAAAAAACACCTGGGAAAGAAGAAACATACATTATCAGTGGTTGCCTGTAGGTGGCAGGATAACATAGTTTTATTTTTGCTTCATGCTTTTCAAATCCTTTCCAATTTTCTATAACCGCGCATTCATTTATAACGAGAATTTTTCTTTTGTATGATTTTTCTTAAGGTAGAAAACAGTGACCCTACCCTGAGCCAAAGAGCATGCATCAAATTAAGAACAATATCATCTAACCAAATGCTTTGGGTGGCCTGCTGCCTGCTCTTAGAGCTTCTTTCCTGTGCCGTCTTCTGTTTAATCCTGGCGTTAGCACTCAATATTTATTGATTGGTAGGCTAAGCAATGTTGCACACATGTATGGGAGTGTGTATGAATCAAAGTCAGTCTAAAATTCCCACTGTGATCATTGGAAAGCATTATGGCAGTTTTTAACCAAAATTGCTTAGAAAACACTAAATTCCAGCATGCCACAAAGGAAAATACTCAATTTTTGCCTTGCAGTGAGTGATTCCCTTTGCTTGTCTGCAGTCTCTTAAAGTAAATTCAAGTGAAAACTGTCTGGACCAGCCATCATGTCAGGAAGCAGCAAGCCGAATCCTGAAACCCAGCCTGCTATTCATTATTTGATTACAGAGACACAGACATTACAGTTAATGAACTGATTTGTTCAAATGGATACCACCCGACTGTTGGGCCTTTCCATCTAGTCTAGTGTTTTATTATTTATATTAATATCCACCCAACAAACATTCTGAGACTCCATTTATTCTAACAGCAGCTAACATTTACTGACCATCATGCATTATTTGTTATTCTTATAAAAAGTTGGAGGTTAAGTTTACTGAGACAAAGAGTAGCCACATACCCAGTAAGTGGCAGAACCTGGATTCAACCCAAATTTGCTCCACAACTCTACAGTACATAAAACGTCTCCATGCACAGTTCACCTTGCCACTCCCGCCTACTACAGACACCAGTGTCCCTACCCTTGGCCACATGACCCAGAGGATTTGCTGACCTAAATTTTATTGGACATGAATAAGATGTACTAATAAAGCAACTAATAGAGTATACAGATGTTGAATTATGGTATATACTTGAAAATTATGTTAATGAATGTTACAACCAATAAATTTAATTTTTAAAAAACTACACAAAGAAAAAATAGCAGTCCCTAGTAACTGTTCAATGTTTGATGCTGTTAAGGAAAACACACACTCAAAAATAATAAAGCAACTGAGGAATAACCTTTACTCAAGACAAATCTGGAAATTACCTGCAGAAATACCTTGACAGAGTCTGTCTTTCAAAATCTGAAAACACTATACTTCAGGTAAGTACATATGCTTGCTCTTGGTGCTTTTCTGCATTTCAGTAAACTCAAAGAAAATAAGGGCAGAAATACCGAGGAGGAAATCTGATACCACAGCACTCACTGTGGAAGTAAGAATGGTGTCTAAAAACACATCTACACATCCTCCACCATACTATCCTGGGAAGCTGCAGATCCAGAAGTTATCCTTCCGGTCATTACTCCCAATTACTTAGAGAAACTGGCATCAAAGAATTTGGCATCAAACTAGAGCTCACCAAAGTAGTAGGTCATTTTTGCCAGCAGAGAGGAAATGGCAGCATGCCAAGGAGCCCTTAGCATTCCCAACAAAAAATAAAAACAGCGACGAGTGTCAAAGTTATGCAAATTAAAGAGTAGAGAAAGACTCCCTGTCTATACATTTTAAAATGATGCTCTGGAATAATCCTAGTCTACCCTTTAAGAATGAAAGGTATCTTCCATCCTCTTCCTTAATTGTGACTGGACATGGTACAAAAGATCAACTGTACCATTGACTGGTTATTCCCTATCTCATCAAATCCAATTTCAAAGATGAAAGTGTTATTTCAGTCTTGCCCACCCGTAACAGAAAATTAAGACACGAGCCTTTAAATGCTCTTTATACAAATGTCAAGAACTTAAGCACAGAAAAGCCTGCCACTATCTAATAGCTGAACTTCACCCAGAAGGGCCACAGGCAGTGTTTACTGAATTCAGGAAAGTACATTCAAGAAGTCAAGTTACTTAAAAGTAATTTACTTAAAAAAATTAAAATCTGGCCCTGGCCGGTGTGGCTTAGTTACTTGGAGCATCCAGCAAACGGAAAGATCGCAGGTTTGATTCCTGATCAGGGCACATGCCTGGTTTGTGGGTTCACTCCCCGGTTGGGGTACACGCAAGAGGCAATGTTTCTCACACCAATCATTCTCTCCCTCCCTTTCTCCCCCTTCTCCCCTCTTGCTGAAATCAATAAAGAAAAAAAATTAAATATGGAGTTCTCAACCCTGGCTCTGCAAAATCACCCAAGACTTATTTTGAAAATTAAAAATGTCTGGCCATACAAATATCTGACTCATTATACTTGAAACTTTCCTTTCTTCCCAAGCTGTGTAAGTGATTTAGCTGCACAGCCAGACTTGAGACACTTTGTTACATATTAATTATGCTTTGCCAATTTGTTACTCACTTTGGAATTTGCTTTGAAGTAATGAGGGAGGGAGTAGGATCTAAATGAAACGATAGCCATGTGTTGGTAATTGCTGAAACTGGGTAACAGATACATAGGGTTTTGCTAAACTATTTTCTAACTTTTGTGTATGTTTCAAAATCTCATATAAATTTAAAATATTTTAAATTAAGACTTTATCTTGCCAGATCCCTCCATTCCATCATCCTCCACATTGCTGCCACAGAAATCTCCCTCAAACTCAAAACCTACCTATATCAAGGGCAAACTCCTTACCTAACCCAGCACGCAAGACCTCTAAGATCTAGTCCCTGTTTGCCTCTTACCATGGCCATGTCATTACATAATATTCCCCTCTGCTCCCCACATGCTTTAACCATGTCAAGCTTTTTATATTTTCCCTCCCTAACATTCAAGACTTTTGGTACCTTGACTCAAACTGCTCTCTCAGCTACAGCTGCTCTCTGCATATCCTCTACAGCTCAGTTAAATGTCACCTCCTCTATGAAGCTATTTCAGATATCCCCTCCCCAAGTAAAATAGACTATTCTCTCCTTTGTGTCCCCACTGTACCCTGCATATACCCTCAATCAACACACCTCTGCTTATTTACACATCTGTCTCCCCACTAGAGTGAGCTCTGCATGAATGGGACTGTGCCTATTTATCTGTGCATTCCTGTCACCGTCACAGAAACTGTCATTTAGTATATTAATAAGTGAATAAATGACTATCCAGTACATGTTTAACAAAACTAAAAAAACCCAAGTCACATTAAACTCTTTTGGTGAAATCTTCAACTGAGAAAAACCTATTTATACAACTCACTCAATCTGCATCTTTCCATTAAAAATACTCATAAATGAATATACTATATGCAGGGCACTGCAATGGGTGCTATACATTAGCCGGGTATACAGAAATGTAAAAAATATATATCAGGAAAAAAAAGTAAGATTGGAAGCAATGGTAATATAAAAAAATAAAACTCTAGCACATGAAAGTGCACAATTACATCTTCCTAGTGGCCAAAGCAAAGCTGAAAAACAATCAATTACTAGATCAACACAGCACATTAAATAAAATCCTTATGTAATATCAACCATAATCCTCTTGTTTAAAAAATGAATTTTTAGAGATTAAAGTTGCATAAAGCAGAAAATATCTTCAGCACAAGTGAAACAATTAGCCCAGTTTTCATCTTTGGTCATAGTGCTTTAGTCTAAAATACATATATACACTAGAAAATATAAGACAAACAACACAGCAATGTGGATAGCCTCTTAAACGCATGTGGAGAAACCTTTAGATTTCTTCTTGTCTTATATTGAGGGATGAGCACAAAATTCCTGAAATTCTATGAAAAATCTTTGCATGTGCTATTATTTCCTGGGAAGATAACTGATAGCTTTCATTGGCTTCTTAAAGAGATCCATGACTTGAAAAACATTAGGAACCATCACCCCACAAAAAGATCTCTTAAGACACTGCCTAGCCAATACTATGTTTTCACTTTCATTTATGAAACACAGGTGTATGGTATTTCCCCTAAAGCCACATGATAGGCTGTCAAATACAATATAGTACAGGAAATCAATGAAAAAATTCCAACCCTTTTGCATTATTCAGCTCCAACTCTGTCATTATTCCCAAGTTTTCAAAGAAATACACAGCATCTCTAAAGATTAAATCTCCTCTGTGTAAGGGGGATTCTGTATTCTTGGATTTTAAAAAAAAATCCTCTAGTCCTATATCCTGAAGAGAGGTAGAAAAAGCACAAACCTTCTATAGAAAATGTACCTAACCTTCTAGAGTAAGTATATTCCTAAATAAAAGCTAGGTTTTAATGCTTTAATATATTCTGAAAAAGATATGCTGTATCTATATGGGGGAGAAGGAGAAATCTCTGTAATGTATTTATTTTTTTTCATACATGCTGATTTTTTTAAAGACAGAGACTGAGGAATACTACTAGAAGAAAGTAGAAATGAAGTAGAGGACAACACCATAATGGAAAGGCCTAGGAGTCAGAAAGAACTGGGCTTAAATTCTATTTACTAGCTGTATGATCTTAGACAAATTACTGTATCACCGAGTCAGTAAACTTCTGTAAAATAAACACAGTCTACCCAAAGGATTGAACCTGGCAAAATGTAAGCCATACTATTTATTATCTGTCACATTTCTTTTAGCTGCAGATTTGTCTAAGGGCAGTAACCTTATGATCTCTCTCTCTCTCTCTCTCTCTCTCACACACACACACACACACACACACACGCACACGCGCTCAAAAGCCAAAAAGAGCTGGCCTTTTCCACCCTACTACATGTTACCTGTATATGAAGGAAAACGTAAAGGACATATTAATCTCTAGACTTAGCCTTAAGTACTGACATGAACTGAAAAGTTAAGCTTTGATGATGCTCCAGGCCTCATTCTCAAGTTAGTTATAAATAGTCTACTAAATAATGTTTGGTTGGGCCATGCCACTTAACAATCAAAGATTTTAAGTGCATCTCAATTATTTTGAGCTGGTTCAAATGAATCTGGAAGGAACAGAGACAAAGATCCTTTTATATGGTTAAAAAACCAAATTATTTATATCAATTATTAACATGATAGCAAGCTCCTTTCAATGTGATAAAAATAATTCCAACCTCAAAGGTTACTTATAAGAATCAAGTTAGTTCATTGATTTAAAAAAAGCTCTAAAACAAAGCACTTAGAAAAAAGATCATGGCCCAACCTATAAACCTAAGAACTTGCCCTGGTTGGTGTGGGTCAGTGGACTGAGTGCCGGCTTGCAAAACAAAGGGTCCCAGTTCGGTTCCCAGTCAGGGCACCTGCCTGGGTTTTGGGTCAGGTCTCCAGTAGGAGGCATGCTAGAAGCAACCACACATTGATGTTTTGCTCCCTGTTTTTCTCCCTCCCTTACTCTCTCTCTAAAAATAATAAATAAAATCTAAAAAAAAAAAAAAAAGAATTGGCTGAGTAAATTAACAGTACCACACATGGTCTGTCACAATAATTTCTAATGTTTTTTATTTAAATATTTTATTCATTTTTAGAAAGAGAGGAAGGGAGGGAGAAAGAGAGGGAGAGAAATATTGATGTGAGAAAGAAATGTCAACAGGTTGCCTCTGAGCCCCAACCAGGGACCCAACCTGCAACCCAGGCAGGTGTCCTGACTGGGAATCAAACCAATGACCTTTCACTTTGCAGAACAACTCCCAACCAACTGAGCCACACTGGTTAGCCAGGGCACCAACGTTCCTTTAAATAACCAAACAATGTAAATGATCAGCTGCTTTAAAATACTTATAGCTTTAACATGAAAAGTGTTAGCTTAAAATGAAAGAACAGTTTGCAAAGGAAGTTTAGTTCCCTACCACCAACTGACTTTGTGACCATAGGACAACCTGGGCCTAAAACAACATAAAATGGGAATATAATTACTAATATCCCTTGAAACACTGTCTATAATACTTTGCCTTCAGTTCAAGATAAATGGTAAGTATTAAATACAACCAATCTGAAGTATTCTCAAAATTAAAAAGCCAAAAGCAACCAAGCCAGTTTTCTACTTGGCACAAATTCCTACTTTTTTAAAAAACAAACTACACATTTCCAAATAATTCGCTTTTAAGCGGAGTACATTTTGAAAGATCAAATTTACACTTTCCCAAGATGAAAAACAGGAACTTTTGGTTAACCATTTGGATGAAAATAAAAGCATATACCTATTTCACACCATTACTCAAACATGAAAAGCTAAACTATAAAAGTATTAGAAGATAATGTAGGAAACTATTCTTGTAATCTTGGCAAAGACCTTCCAAACAAGATACACAATCTAGAAACCAAAAAGGAAAGAAAAAAGGGGGCAGATTTGACTACATAAAAATTCCAAACTATAAACAGAAAATATTTGCAATAGGATAAAGGGTTAGTATTTCTAATATACAGAAAACTCTCAAAATTCAATTAAGACAAATAATCTAACTGAAAACCAAGAGGGCATGAACTTGCAATTTGCAGAAAATGTAAATTTGCTCATCCTTACTAGTAATTACACAAATGCTAATCAAAGCAAGGACGTGCTATTTCTCACTGATCAGACTGGTTGAAATTAAAAACATCAACAATATCTTATAGGTGGAGTAAAGGGCACTCACAAACACTACTGGTGGGAAGGAAAATTCAGTACTATTTATCACCTTCAGTACCTATCAAAATTTTAAATGACCCAGAATGAATTGTACTTCTAAGCCCCAACAAAAGAGAATGATTAAATTATAGTAGTAAGTCCATGCTTTGGGACGCAATACAAACACTAAAAAGAATATTCTAACATTTAATCTGAAAGTTTTACAAGCAGGAAATTCATTCCCATCTATAGGTTTATGTCATCCATAAACATGCATGAAAACAGAGCAAAATCGAATTGTCCCATCAAAAAGCTCCAAACTGACCTCGTGTTGACAAGTAATAACTACAGTCAAAAGGGTAAAGAAACTGAGTTGTCTTTGGACTTTTGACTTGATCATTTACTTTTCTACTTGCTTAAATTTTCCCCATTTGAGGGGGAACTTTCTTATTAGAAAAGGGCCACTTATTCTGGACTTACTGCTGGATGACACCTGGTGGCACATTCAGAAATAGAGGTAAGCTCAGAAGTTCAGTTTTAAGAAAAGATTTATTTTTAGCACAGTAGAAACAAGAAGTAAACTGGGTTCAAAGACTGACTCTACCACGAACCAGCCATGTTACCCTGGACAAGTCATTTCCCCTAATCTGGGCCTATAAAATAAGGAATTTGATATGGAAAAAATCAAATATAAGATCTTATCCAACACTTCTGTTGGACATGGAGATTACCATTTTGTTTCACTAGAGGAAGAGATTTGAATTCACCCATGCAGACAGTCTGCCTTTACTTTTAAAAAATAAAAATGTAATGATCCATGTAAAAGGCTGTCTTCAAGAAAGGTAAGGAAATTTGAGAAGCAGAGATTAGGTCAAGAGACTGCAAGGTATTCTAGGCTAGAGAAGTCAAACTAGCCCCCACCAAAAATACGGCAGCAGATATAGATATAAGAAGAGAGACATCTACAGCAATGATACTGAATCTATCCAGGTTTATGCTCTTCTCTAATACTAAAGTATCAATCAAGGCTTACCCTGAGGTGCTGTACTGAAATCAACATGGGTTATATACTAAACACACCACACAATAATGCAGGATAGTCTTTCTAAACAGGATAGTAAGTATCAAAAGCCCTACAGGTTTGCATTTGGGGTCTAGAAATTTATTAAGGAAACATGGATGTTACAAAGATTTCTCTATTACACTGTTACTCTGCTTCTTTCTTTTGTTCAACACTTATTTACAAAATGTCTATTGTGCCCTAGGAAGTATTGTTTAAGATAACGAAAAACTAGCATTTGAAGGTTTGAACACAGGAAATTAGTTAACAAATTATAAATCATGCACACAATACAAATAATGCAGCCACAAAAACACTATAGAAGTATACATTGTGACAGAGAACAGGGGTCAATATATTAAGTAGGAACAGCAAACTTAAAAATACCATTTCTACATTAGCTTTGAGAAACAGCTAAAAAAAAGACAATCTGGGGAAAATTGAGAAAGTTTGAATATGGACAGGATATTAGATAATATTAAGAAAAAGAATAAATTCTCTAGCTGTGATAACAGTACTGTGGTTTTATAAATCCTTATTCTTAAAGCATGCATGCTGAAGGATTTAAGGATGAAGTATCTTTTTACTTTATATGCTTCAAAAAGTTAAATATACATATAAATCAAATATAGTGAATTCTCAAAACTGTTGGATATAGCTGATGATATATAAATGCTCCTGTGCTAGTCTTTCAGCATTTTGGTTTGAAAATTTTCAAAATAAAAATTTGGAAGGTAATGAATTACATTTAAACACTATTGTAAAAAAATATGTTTATCCTACACACAGGCATAAAGAAAAGCCTTGGAAGAATATACTGTATACTCATGTCAATAGTATTTATCTCTGAATGATAATTTCAGATTTCTGTAATTATCTGTGTTTTTCAACAATAAGCAATGTATACTTCTATAATCATGAAGAATATTACTTAAAAATAAAGTCAAGAAAGTGTTTTCAAACAAGACTTACAATGGGATGAATAAATGACTAAATAAAGTCTCATTCCCAAAGCATTCTTATTAAATGATTTTACAAATCTAAAGTAGTATGCAAATATAATATTACACAAGAGATAGCAGATTGTTGTGTGGACATCACATAGTTTTTGAATTTCTACTTACATGAGTAATTTATACCATTCTCACGGTATAAAAATCCAAGCAATTCACGGTAATGATCGCAGAGAGGAAGGGAACACTGGGTTAAAGTATTTCTAAAAAGTATTTCCCCTTTACCTATACTACCCCCTCCCTAAAAGACTTGAGGCAAAAATAAGTGATAAAAAATCATCAATTTGGGGAGGGAATAGCAAAAGGGTTTTTATTATATTTATTCTCTGAACTCTTCAGAGTATTTTAAATTTCTCAAACAGAAATGTAAACATCACAGAACAAGATCAAGGTCCTCTTGACCACTCCTCCCCGCAAAATACATCAGTTTACCCCAGTTCAAAAAAAAAAAAAAACCAACATACAAATGGCATCATATAAGCTATACTATCTTGTGACTTGCCAAAATTATCTCCAAAATAGCAGTATTAATTTATACCACTTGTGGGCATTATTTAAGACCAGATTCTTCCATATATTTCTACCAGGACTTGATATTTCCATTTTTTCCCCAATCTGGTTAAAAAAGATCTCATTTTAATTGGTATTTCCAATGTTTAGTTTGAGTATCTTTTCTTATTATTAGACATTTTTTTTTTGTTTCTATTCTGGGAAAACCATGTCCAAAATTTTCTTTTTTTTCTTTCTTTTTATTTAAATGAATGTTCAAGTACAATTTTCACCCCCTTACTCCCCAAAATTTTCTAAGTGCTATTCTTACCATTAAGATGAGAGCACACCAACCAAAATGTTAAAGGTGACTGAATATGTTTGTAGGAGTACGAATCTTTCCCCAAAATAAGAACACATTTTCTAGTTTTTTGCAAACTAATTCAGTAACAGAAACTAAAAAATAATGATAAAGTGGGTAAAAATAATACTTTTACATTAAAAATATTAGTTTCAGGGTACTCTACTACTAGAGTACATAACATCCTTCAGAAGTTCATAAAATCTAGCTTGCAGAAGTAAACACATCTAAAGTACAAATCTTTTGAGGAAATGAAACAATGGTTGAGACATTTGGGATACATCTAACTTCAGCTGTATAGCATTTTTAAGTCTATGATGTATTTTTCATCTGCTGTAGCACATTTTGTTCACTCCCAATGTTACTGTACTAATCCTTTTTACTGTTTACAAGTCTCCCACCCATAGAAGACCATGCTGCCCTCCATTCTCCAGTTGCTTATTTTTGTATTCCCAGTATCTGGCAGTACTGAGTATGTCCTCAAATACTTATTGAGTGAGTAAGTTATCATCACCCCTGTTTAAAAGATGAGGAAACAGGCTCAGAGATGAAGTAATCTGCCCTAAGTAACAGAGTTACTAATATTTATTTTACATAAATTACAATGGCTTTATCTTTGTAGACCACTCTATAATTTCAACATTTAAAAATATATCATTTTACTTTAATGTTCACAATAGCCTATGAAGCAATCTTTTTGATTACCATTTTATAGATGAGAATGCAAATTCAATGATAAACCCTAGGCCAACTCAAATCCTAGTTTATATGAAGTACAGCTGTCTCTTTACATACTTGATAGAACACTAACTGGATTTAGGAGCTTCTGTCTTTATGTAGCAAACATCTGGAGGGATGGTAGAGGGGAAAGAAGAAGGTGGAATGAAGAGTTAAAGCAACAGGACAGAAAGCTGGAGACCAGGTATAGGTACATCTAAAGACCATAAACTGATATTGTAATGTCAACCACACGTACCACTTTGAAATTTAATCTTGGCCCAAAGGTTTTTCTTGTTATTACCCTGTTTTCACAGAAGACAATTGCAGGCTTTCTCACATATCAGCAGTCTCAAAGGCCAGGAAGGGATATGGAGCTAAGGAGAACTTTGAAAAACAATAGGTTACATTATGCATGGATAAAGCAGAGGAAGAAATGATAACACAAAGGAAAAGGCTAAGGAACTTTAAACATGATCTCACTTAGTCCTTAATTGGACTGTGAGTTTCTCAAGGGCAGAGACTAACTCTTTCATTTTATGTTCTTAGCTCATAGTACTTAGAAACACTCAGTGACTACTTGTTGAACTGAATGAAGAGAGGTAAGATATGAGAGGGAAAAAGATAGACTATTAATAAAAAATGGTTTCCAACTTATTAAGCACTTACTGTGTGTCAAGTGCTGTATTGTTTGGATAATATATATTAAAAGGAATATTTACCTCTTTTCTAACCTGCTATTTATGGTGCCAAAATGTATGTTAATAGTGGTGATACCACTGACTACTTCATTATGGGTTACTAAGGTTACAGCAGAACCTGAACAGAACAAACTTGAACAATGGGGGGGGGGCTGTGTAGATGGAAGGAGATCAGGGCAACCAATGGAGTCCACATCACCACAGAAATGAGTAAGACCCTTCACAGGGTATGAATGTGACTCCCAAGGTTTGACAAAGTGAAAAAAAAACTACTCTGGTGGAACATTCAGTTATCACTGGCCAGAGTCTTAGTCCGAAATGACCAAAGAACAAACTCCATTCCTTCCCACTGCTGATAAACCCAACACAGACCTGAAGGGTCCAGACATGTTTTGCTAACTGGCCATCACTTCACCACCATAACTGCCTATCTCTGAGTTGTTGGAAGCATTAAGCAAAATACTGTGTAAAATAAATTACCATCTACTAACTACCTTTAGTGTATTAACACCTTAAATTTTCTCATTTAATCCCAATAACCCCAATGAATAAATTATTTTCCCCACAAGAAGCAACTTACAGGTTAGGTTAGTTGCCGAAAGTGATAGAAATAGTGACCAGAAAAAATTTTAAAGTCAAGCATTTTCCTGCCCTTCTTATACAAATTATATCATTGAGTAACCTTATAAAATTATTCCAGCTAATATATGAAAACAAAGTGATGGAGTTAGAACATTCTGACACTTTCAATGAAGTAATGGATCTAAGCTTTGGACAGCAATGGCTATTAGCATACAAAGTATATTCACAACATCATTACAACCTAATGAATATTGTGAATGAACACACCATTGCCAATGTTCTCGCCAAAGGGAATGAATCTGAATTTATAAAGCCTCTGGATCCAGTTGTCCATCTGCAGAAAATACAGAGGACAGAGGAACATGTTGAATTATACTCAGTATGCAACCAGAAAAATTCAGTCTTTGGGAAACTACAGGTCAAATGGCCTGAGTTCTTCAACAGATATAGTATAAGAAAAAGAAAAGCAAAAAAAGGAAGCTATAGATATTTATAAGACAAATAAAATTTAAAAAATGGACAAGATAGCCCTAGCTGGTGTGGCTCAGTGGATTGAGTGCCGGCCTGCGAGCTAAAAGGTCGTTGGTTTAATTCCCAGTTAGGGCACATGCTTGGGTTGTGGGCCAGGTCCCCAGTAGGGGGCGCATGAGATACAACCACACTTTGATGTTTCTCTCCCTCTCTTTCTCCCTCCCTTCCCCTCTCTAAAAAT
Source organism: Tonatia bakeri (assembly GCA_004024845.1). Classification (NCBI taxonomy): domain Eukaryota; kingdom Metazoa; phylum Chordata; class Mammalia; order Chiroptera; family Phyllostomidae; genus Tonatia; species Tonatia bakeri. The sequence goes on from PVIA01006510.1 coordinate 40,884, forward strand.
AAATAAAAACTTTTAAAGAACATGGACAAAATATACCAGACTATCCAGCGATAATAAAACCATAATAGATTGCAAAGTGATTACTATGTCAGAATACTAGATACTTTCCAAGGGAGGGAGGATGCTGTGACTGGGATGGGCACATGGAAGGATTTCTAGGGTGACAGGCAGAGTTTTATTTCTTGATTTGGGTAGTGGCTACGAAAGTGTTCACCTTAAAATTATTTATTAATCTATAAACTGTTTTTGGGTGGTTTTCCTTATCTGTATGCCACTTTTTGCAATAAAAGAAAAGCATTTTAATCACTTGAAAGCTGCTTACATACAATACAGCATGATTCCATTTGTAGAATAGACAAATCTATAGAGATACAAAGTAGATTAGTGGTTGCCAAGCACTGCAGGTTCAGAGAGAGAAGGGAACTAACTACTAATGGCTACTGAGTTTCTTTGAGGGGTGATGAAAATGTTCTAAAATTCACATGGTAATGGTTGTACAACTGTGGACAACTAAAATCCAAGGTATATATTTAAATGGGTAAATTGTAAGGTACATGAATTGTATCTCAATAAAGCTGTTGAAAAGTCTAAGACACCCCAATTAAGCCAAGACACACTTTTATAATACAGACAGTGCCCTGGCTGGTGTGGCTCAGTGGCTTGAGCTCTGGCCTGCAAACCAAGGGGTTGCAGGTTCAATTCCCAGTCAGGTCTCCGGTCCCCAGTCCCCAGTGGGGGACACACAAGAGGCAACCAGAGACTGATATTTCTATTCCTCTCTTTCTGCCTCCCGTCCCCTCTAAAAATAAATAAATAAAAATATTTACAAAGAAATAAAACAAAATACAGACAGGAGTGGAACCCAAGATCTGAATTTCCGACAAATTCCCAGGTGATACTGCTGATACTGATCTGGGTGCCATTTTTTGGAAACTACTTTAACAAAAGATTTCAAAACTGTTTCAATAGCACTGAAGAGTCAAGTATTTTTACTCAGGGACTGAGAAAGTAGTCCAGAAAAAAAAAGCAGTTAACACTCTATGCCATACATTGTTCTATTCCAGTGGTTCCCCTGATTATCAACAACAGCATCTCCTGGGAAATTGTTGGAAATGAAAATTCTCAGCCCCCCCACTTTATAGAATGAGAAAATCTGGGGGTGGAGCCAAGCAATCTGTGTTTTAGCAAGCCCTCTAGGTGATTCTGATGTTATCTAAAGTTTCAGAAACACTGTTCTAAGCATTTTATATGCATTAACTCAGCTAAACTTCTCAAAAAACCTATGAAGCAAGTTTTCCATTTTCCAGATTAAGAACTGTGGCATAGAAGTTAAATAATTCACACGAGATGACAAAGCTGGTAAGAAATGGAGCCAGAATTTGAACCCAGGGAGTCTGACTACAGTGTTCTTAAGCACTATGCTAAAAGGTACTTCTACGTATAAAAAGTCAATTGGCAGAATAATAAAGAATTAGTAATGGAAGTAAAAAAGGAAAAAGCAACCACCAGGAGAAATATGCCTCACTGTAAAGACAGGCAAGTAAGAAAATAAGCACAGCAAATGACAGCATTAAAGCAACCTTCCAAAAGTGTGCCAAAATATAGCAGCCACCAAATACAATAACACCCAAGTATTTCCAGAGCAATTATCCCTAGTATCTAATTATAAGGGCTTTAAACCTCAGTACTGCTAAAGATGGTACATAAATTCAAGGCAGCAAGTTCACACTTTTCAATCTTTAAAATCTAAATGATTATACTGAAAGATTGTTCCATCATTTGCATCTCCTTACTCCTAGTCCCTTTTAGTTTCTACTTAAAAATTATTGAAAAGGTAAAAATAATTTTTTTCTCAACATCTGAAATCACACAATCAGAATCTCAAGGTTGAAAAAGAATTTTCACATTCATCTAGTCCAACCAGCAATCCAGACTGAATCCATATATAATACCAATCTCCACTTAATGATACATTCATAAGAAGCTAACACAAATTTCAACTTTCTGTAAAATCACATTCTGGGATCAATCCATGTCACCACTGTAATTTTAAAAACCAAATGCTTAAAAACATTTTTAGGGAACTAAAGGCTTTAAATGCTCAGGCTAACAGCCCAAACAAAACCTATACTTGCTTTACTCATAGAGAGCCACTCCTTCACTATCTGAAAGCACTGCTATAACCAGAAGACCAAGCTAGTCAACAAGTACATCAAGTTTTAGCAACTCAACCACTATGACACATCAAATGAGAGGGATTCCAAAGAATCTTCAGAGCTGAATTATCCCTGACATTAACATATAAACATCTGGTAACCAGTCATTGAGAAAATGAGTTATAGAACAATACAGCAAAACACTCAGGACCCAAGTGCTTGTGACTATCAACCTTACAGATGGTGAGATCACTGTAGAGCAGCCTAATAAGGTTACAGCTACACATCAGATTTGAACATCTTAATATCACTCAAGAGAGGTAACATGGAATGTAAAGAGCACATATTTTCAGAGTAATCAAGTTTGGCATTTCAGTAACACTTTGAGCCCATAGTTTAAAAGATACAACAAAAGAAGATACAACAAAAGAAAGAATGCAACAATATTGCAAACCTGTAGCTGTTAAGAACTCTGGAAACAATTCAAATAACAAAATGCCTACTATGTGTAAAACTGTCCTAAAAATCTAGTTATCCTAGTTTCACAGACTCCAGATTAGAAGTGACCTGTTCAAACTTCCTAACTACAGAAAACTCAGAACAGGGGTAAATATCTAATCACCATATTCAATGTGCTTGAAACTTCTGTTAAATGAATGGGCTTCACTGCATTTTCCAAAAAATCACTTCTTTAATACTTAGTCTACTTTCAACTAGTGATTTGATTTCTCCACTAATGAACAAAGAACCAAAAAGTCTGAACTCATGATCCACAGCACTGGATTCACAATAATATTTCATCTAATACCTCCAAAACTTTTCATTCATGACCTCTATACCCTCTCTACCCCTTCAATTTGTAATCACTCTCATTTTATAGGTAGGCGCAAATGGCCTTGGCTCTGCCCCTATTTGTGCTTAAGTCAAAAGCTGGCTGGAGTCTGTGTCCAGCTTTCATTCTCAGGTTTTGGCTGTAGAAAAGACATACAGTAGATCCCAGGATGGCCAATGCTATACAAGGAAAGAAATGAATGGTTTAAAGGACTTTATGCTGGTGGGGGGGGCATCATTTCCAGAAGAAATAAAATTAAAAATAACAACAGGAAAACTACAGTTGTGTAAAACAGCTGAAAATAAGGATGTAAGTGGAAGCTCTCAAAAACTGTTTAGTTTCACCATTTCAGAAAGTATATCACAGCCAGAGGAACTCATCACTAAATCTCATTAGCTAAGAAGTTATGGGTCAGAGTGGCTGAGATACCAACATCAAAAGAATAAAAAGCAATATTACGACATAGTATAAAAATAACTAAACCACCTAAGGAAATTGAAACCATGATGAAAAACCCCAAAGGCACAATCAGGTCATTATCTAGGAAACATTAGCTTCTTCCACAAGGAGGCCTACTTTTCATGTGGAGCAGTAAGCAGGGCCAAGACATGGAATTGAAGTCAGGTATCAATTAAATCAGACTCTGCCACAGAAAAAAGAATCCATGACTAGTTATTTTGGGATAGTGCCTAGGCCAGCAGTATCAACTCCAACTGGGATACAGGAGATTACTGCCATTGTTCCATTATAATGGGGTCGTCCAGGGTCTTTAACTTAGCAAGAATGGGTTAGTTTAGATACCACTACTGGGATATAATCACCAAATGTGGGGAAAACTATAGGACAAGTTTTTCAACAAATAAATCAGAAGAAAAAAGCAAAAGGGACAGAATCTGCAGATTAAAATAGAGTTAAGGGATATATCAGTACTTTGTGATAAATGGACTGTCTTCAGATCCTAATTCAGAGTGTAAAACTTGAATACTAGCTTCTTATTTGATATTCAAAAAAACATTACTTTTTTGAGTTGTGATGTTTTCTTAGGTTATGTCTACAGAGTCCTTATCTTTTAGAGATACATATATTTGCAAATAAATATATGATCATAGGGGTTTATTTCAGAATAGTTGGGGGCAATGGATGGGTAGAAGTATAGATGAAATAGAATAGCTACAAGTTGGTATATGTTAAAAGCTGGTAATAGGTACACAGGGGGATCATTACACCACCCAATTTGTGTATGTTTGAAATTTTCCATAGCCCTTTAAAACAAAACTTATTAGACTTATCTTGCAATTTTATTTTTTGAATGATGCTTAAGGTGAATTAAAAAATTATGTACAGTCAGAATTCATTCAAAGAGTTTAATTCAGTAACAAGTTCCACTTAAATATAAGAACCAACTAATAACACTTCAGATCAGTGTTAGAAACCAGAGTAACTCAATCACAGAATTGAAATACACCCCCCCCCAACATGTCCATTCCAGGAAGTAAAGTGCAAATACTACCCACAAAGATTTAGAAAAACTAACCTAAAATCACAGCCAATCATACTCATCCTGGTGGGAAATACTAACACTGCTCCAACAGCTTTCTGAACCTTCCTGACCAAGTTGGTCTGCTGGTTCCTCTGGAGTACTACAGGTCAGACTGCTGAAGTTCCTATAAAAAAAGGTGGAGGGGGGAGATACACAAACATTTATTAGAGTGTAGGGGAGTTAACTATTATTATATCAATGTTCACACATAATCATAGTTATTATTTCTTAAGCAATCGCCCTCATGTAGCAATTTGCATTTTTCAAGACCTGCTTTGAGCACTGAAAAGAATTCAGAAAGAACAGCTAAAACAATTCTTCTAATCTGACAACACCCCCTGAAAACTCAACTCAGTTCTCTCAATACAAATGAAATTATGGGGGATAGGGATTATTCTATAAACAATTTTTAATCTCACTATAAATTGATACCATGGCAGTGCTTAATTTATTATTTTTGGTGAAAAAAAACTTGCACACATAAAACATTTTCACCTTTATACATTCATTTTGGCCACACTGGGAGACGAATTATAAACACCCTAGAAACTCAGGCTGAACTTTGCCACTGAACAAAAGTTTTCAACTGGTATTTCCACTTCTTCCTCTCTTCTCAGAGATCTACCTAGAATAAATTAAACCTTTTAGGCCACACCTAGATTGTCATTCCCAGATTTGTTCTAGTTCTAAATGACAAGAGTCAAATTAAGGTTAAGTTCTGATCATTGCTGACCCACTCTAAAAAACACCAAAGCAGTATTTCAAAATGAAATGATCCCCTCACCTCCAATGAAAAAAGAGGAAAATTCTAATACCTCCAAAGTACTTAAAATGAAATAAATCTTAAAGCTCAAAACTAGTGTCCACATACAGTTAATTACTGACTGGTTACCCATGGTAAATTTTTACTCCTAGGTAAACTTTTCACCATCACATTTCTATTTCAAACCCCATCACCCACAAAGATAATTAGAAAAAAGCACTCACTTTAATACTGATCTAATCAAAATATAACAGTAGAAAAACTATCTCCACATTGAACCCAGTTATTTCTACTTAGTAGTTCCCTTTGCAAAAGAACCCTGGTATCTCAAACCACGTTTTTAAACTCACTCAGAAATTATCCTGTCCAAGACCAAATAGCAGATCCCTACACTGAGGGACCAAAGAAGGTAGGGGAAAAGCACTATGAACACTTGAAAACTAGCTAGCAGAAGTTCCCTTTATCATTACAAAAAGGAAGGCACCAAATCTCATCTAGGATAAATGACAAGACAGACTGACTGCCTTTGAAGGTGTAGGTGGGAAGAGACAAGGGATGAGGCACCCCTATTAAATGACAGAACACCCAGGGGGCTGTATTTGAGAGGAACATTATGCCTGGTGGTTATTCCAGGATAATGATTTTGCTCTAGCATTCCTTGACTAAGGGTTAACATAGTTGGGAATTACATCTAAACTTTAGGAACCACTGCAGATAGTTTGGCCTATGAAGAGGGGGGAAAAATACAAAATGATAGGACTGGCATGAAACATTTAAAGGGACAGAATCTCATTCTTTCCTATGTCATAAAACTACCACATGACACAAATGCATATGACAATGCATGTTTACACCAAGGAATAGTAACCACAATTTACTGTGTGCCTACCATAAGCCAGGAACTTTACAAAATGTCCAATTCTAGCAACTACAAGCACTATATCCTCATTATCCAGATGAAAAAACCGAGAATCTGAAAAGTAATGTGCCCAAGATCACAAAGTTAACATGAACCCAAAGCACACAGTATTTTCACCATACTAGGCTGCATCCCCTTGACTGGGGAATGTTGGTGTCTCATCCGTCTAACAACATCCAGGATAAAACGATGTTTAACATGTAATCTAAAAAAGAAATCATAGGCAATTGCCTATAGTAATGATGAAGTGAGTAGTAGAAAAAAAGTAGGACATGGCAATGATTGAGAGGCAGGAGATAATCTATAGAAGTTATTTTATTTTGCAGTACATGGGGGAGGGGGAACATAGTGGAGCCTGACAGTAAAGTATCTTCTCTCTAGGGAATTCAGCTCCTGGAAAAAGAGTGTGAGGGGCAAGGATTAAGAAGTGAATAACATGTAAGAGACAGTCAGAGGCAAAGAGATATCCACAGAAAAGAGGTCACAGGAGCTCAGAACAAGGCAGGGAAAAGGGGCGGTTCCCAAGTTTGTGCAGGGGGGATGGAGGGGGGTTTGCCGGGTGCAGAAAGACAAAAATTTGGTTTACCAGAGGGTTACCCTGTACAGCTTTTTAGGTTTTTTTTTTGGGGGGGGAGCGTTGTTATGAGGAAGACTAATGGCCCCTAGAATGAAGAGGTCATGAAGACTACAATCATCCAACCACCAACCTATTCACTGTTCCGCCTGAGTTGTTGAACAGCACGCAGAGTTGGAGAAATCGGTGTGCCCTGTGCTTCGATCAGGGTCATAAAGCATGAAGACCTGAGGAAATGGAAGGCTACTATAGCTCCGTCCATAAAGATGGAGTAAATGAAGGAAAAAGGAAAGATTCTATTCAATGCCTGTGTCAAGAGAACCAATGGAAGAGGGAAACCGGACAGGATAGGGGCTTTGGGCTAAGCTCTTCCTTAGGAGAACTGGGCAAGAGACATACGGCAGAGAAGCTTTGCCTCCTAAATATCCATGTAGATGAAGAAGATTCAATGGGATCACAGAATTAGGGGAGAAGTGGGAGGAATACATCAGAAGCAAAAAGCTTGACCCCTTAGTCAAAGACCATAGGAGCTGGGGAAGTAGAGTCCACTTCAAGAAAAACTAGGTGATTGATTTGATCGGCCGCAGGGGCGGAGAACGGAGGCGAGCCAGCAAAAAGGTAGTGGGAAAAGAAACCAGTTGTTGTAGGTTAGTACTCCTCTCCCTCACCATCTAATCTAACCCCCAACCCACACCCCACGAACTCCAGGACTCCCACCCCCCACCCTTCCCAACCCGCCCACTGCGGCGGCGACAACGGAGGCGTTGAATGACTGGTGGGGCAAAGGCGGGCCCACACGCGGCTGAGGCCCGGGAAATGGTGTCGGCTCATCTGAGTAGCACCAGGGTGGTCTTGGCCTCAGGTTCGATTTATCAATACCTCGGCGTCCTGCCAATGGTCACCTCCATAACGTCGGGTATCTGAGAGGCGTCATAAAAGCGGACAGCCAACACCTTAGTGTCGGGTCCTGGCCGGACAGACATCAGCCTCCGCCGCCATCTTAACAAGCAAGCGGACCGACCCTAGTCACTGCCCCCCCCACCCCCAAGCTACCTCCGCCACCGCCAACGGATCCCACGAGGACGTAACCCCACTCCCGCGAGAACTCATCGGCTAAGAACAGCACGAGCCGAAGACGCTGCCGTTGCCTCCAAGGCTGCTGCAGTCCGTAGCTGAAATGCAGCTGCTTCTGCGTGATCCCGCGAGAACCTCTACCGGACGGGAAAAAGCCAGAGCCCAGCCCTTCCCAGACCCCTCCTCCCACCAAAGCCGAAGTAAGGCTCTGCTCTCAACCTACAAGAAGCGAAAAGCAAATGACGCACAACCCCACGAAGCGCCGAAGGGCGGAGTCAATCTGCCGCCACTGGCTCCCGCATGCGCCATGATAACTATCGCGATATTACGTTTTGGTCTCCGAGAGACCTTCGAAATCACCGCAGGATGCCGCCCGCGCCTCGCCTTTCGGAAACACGGGATCTCGCGAGACCGAGTTCACGCTCCTAAAAAGGAGAGAGGCTGGGCTTCATGAAAATGACTGGGAGTTTTTCGGGGGAAGGGAGGAACCTCCTGTCCTGCAGGGATCTCGCCTACCACGAGGTTTCCGACCCACTGCGGTGCTGGCTGCCAAACCTCGCGATGACACAGCTCAGCGCCAAATCTCGGCCATGTCCTGAAAACTGCCTCCGCCCCCGATCTAAGGTGTCTAGATCCTAGTGCTTGAGGAAAATTTAAAAAGTCAACCTGTTTATTCTCACGCTTCTGGGTAGAGCTGTACCAATTAGCCAAACTCCATTCTGGGAGAGAAGCAATGGGTTCCCCATTGTTACCTGCCTCCAGGAATCACATATCATCCTGGATTAACACATAAAAGACGTTCAATCTCAATAAACACGAAAATGCAAATGAAAACAATGACAAAACATTTCTGCCCATTAGATCGGGGAAAAATTTTTTAAAGACCGATAATATCCAGACTCCTTCCCTCGCCGCACTGCAGGCTAACCTGAATCCATCTTAATCTAACTAAAGGGTCACATCGTTAGTTCTAGCTACTAAGTCACTAATTTTAACTCTTGAGTTTGTATCTTGTTATAACTAACAGATCCAATAAAGTGGTTTTCTCCAAACAAAGGAGTCTGCTCTCAAAGGAAAACTGAAGCTTCCTGGGGGGGGGGCAATGTGCATGCTTGTAGGTTTTAATATGGCAGTTTTCCACGTCTAGGCAACAATGTTTCTCCAATAAATCTTGGGATACAATGTGGCTCTAATTGAGGGCTTTTCTATTCTGATATATTGTTCTGTCCATTGTAATTTAAATACTATTACTTTAGAGTACATTTTAATATCTGTTAATATAAATACCCCGATTTTTACTTATATCTTCTTCGTTATTCTTAGCCATCTTTTTTTCCAGATGAACTTTAGAATCATATTAAGTTCCAAAAACTTGGTATATTTATTGAAATTGCATTAACTGTATAAAGCAACATAGGAAAAATGGACATCGCTACAAAATTGAGCCTTCTTATCCAGAAGCATGTATCCCTTCTCCGTGTACGCAAACGTTCTTTTATTATATTCCTCAATAAAGTTTTGTAGTTTACTTCTAGGTATTTTTATTTGTTTTTACTGCTTTTGCGGATGAGGCTTTCTCTAGTATTACATTTTAAAAATGCTTATTGCTTATAGATAGAAAGACTTGATATTTGCCTATTTACTTTTGTAATCTGGCAAATAAAGAATAGGTTCAACTTCGGTAGTAATCAGGGAAATGCAAGTGAAAACAATGACATACCATTTTTGCCCTTTAAATTGGTCAAAATTACAAAGATTGATAATAATTTGTGTTGGCACAATTGTGGAAAAATGGGCACTCGCACAACATTGGAGATTGTAAATTAACATAGCCTTTTGGGATGGCAATTTGGACAAATCTATCAAAATGCATACACACTTTGACCCAGCGACTACTCTTCTAAGAATTGCTCCTACAGAAATACTCGTACATGTGGATGAAACATATACGAATCCATTCATTATAGCATTGCTTGTAATAGCCCCCTCCCCCCAAAAGGGAAACAAGCTAATGTACATCGATCCGGAAATGGTTAAATAAACTGTAGTACAATCATACAATGCAGCTGTTTGTACATAAGACAAATTGAGATTCCTTGATATAGGAAGATCTACAAGGTATATTAAGTTTTTAAAAAGCAATTTGCCGAAATGAATATGTATTTGCGTGTTATAGTGCCATTTAGATCCCAAAACATACACATACAATGCCTAGTAGTTACCCGCGAAGCCTGCCCTCCCGCCCCACACCTTCCCCCTCCCCAGAGGCCGCCTTCCTCGAACCCGTGAGAGGAACGCTGAAGGCCCAGCCTGTACTCCCTCTCTAGAGCCACTTGGCCACGGCTAATGCCGGTACCTCGCATCCCCACTGTCCGCCGCTGTCTTGCCGCGCTGCCGGCCGCTGTCCCGCTGCCCCAGAAGATGCGGCTAGCTCTCCGCTGGCGCCGGCCGAGGCCTGGGGGAGGGGAGAGAAGGCGGGGTGGAGGGAGTTCTGGGGCAGGCCGCCGGGCCCCTTTACCAGCCTCTCCCGCAGGCTCCCCACTGCCGCCACCTCCGTGCCTCCGCACAGGGTCCCGTGGGAACAAACCCAACGAGGAGTCCACGATGGCCGCGCGAGCAGAACCCGCCCCCCAGCCCTGGGGGGAAGACGCTCACCTCGGCGGCAATAGCTCAGTGGGGCTCACAGGAGCGTGCCAGGTCCGCGGCCCTGCTTCAGCCCCGCTCCCCTCGCTCGCCCTCCGCTGAAAGCCTCCCCCTCCGGCTCTCCTAACACTTGATCTGAGGCTCCACCCCCGTGTCGAGAAGCCCCGCCCCTGCCCCTGGGGAGGTCCTCCCTCCTCGGTGAAGCTGGGTCCCTAACCCTCGACCGCGCCTGAGCTACTCCCAGTCCAGCAAACTCAACCATAAAGGATTGTTGATTGTAGGGTCTCTAAGGAATTGAGATTTGATTCCAGGCAGGAGGGAAGACATTGAAGGGTAATGGGATTTGATTTACGTTTAAAAATTAACAATCTTTCCATCTACCTTGAGAAGAATGGGGGGCAAGAGGGCAAGCGGGTTCACAGTATGGATGGAGGGCAGGAGAAAACTTGGGCGCTGACCACAGTGAATTCACAAGGGCAAAGCCTTAGTACACTTACTTCAGGCACATAGTAAGCCCTAAATAAACATTCTTTCTTTTTCTCCTTGGTATTATTTGGGATGCAGTACGATTGACAAAGACCTGTGAATGCATAGGAATAAAATGGATCTGGTAGGAGATACCCCGAACTATTAACTGTGCTTCATCTGGGGTGCACAATGAGACTGCAGGGTGAACGGAGAGGGGGACTTTGTCTTGCAACTCCAGATACTTCAGTAAGATTTGTATTGTAAACAAAAGCATGTATTGACTCAATATTTTAAAGTATAAAGACAAAAGCACTACCCAAAGTACTCTTGAATCACAGAGGAAATACAACTGTTATTTTGCCCTCCAGTTCTAATTCTAACCTTCCAGAACAATGGCTCATGCTCCGAATTGAGAATCTGATGAATGGATCCACTGCCAGCCAAACATATGCTTACACATAGAATTTTGTGTATAAGCTCATCTCTAGGGAAGCCTCTTTAAGATAGATTGACCCATTAAATATTCTTACAATGTTATTATTAACAGGTGAATGTTATTGCACTGTAATGCTCATTATTTATTTAACCAAGAACTCCATGTTTAGGTCTTTTTTATTATAAGAAATATAGGCACAAACATTGATATAACTAAGTAACTGCATCTTTCTAAGATTTTTCTCAAGGAGAAATATGTAGATATGGAATAGCTAGGGCCAAAATGTCACAGGCTCTCCAGAACAGCTGTAACAATATACAGTCCTACCAGAAATATTTGAGAATTCCTGTTCATTTAGATATTCTCATGCCCTCACCAATACTGCTATTATAGTTTTTTAAAAAACTTTTAATTTCACAAGGCCTTTGGTTATAATTTCCATTTCTCACAGCACCTGCACTCGTTCTAAAAGTCCATAGTCTCTACTATTAATTTTAACCCCTATGTTTCTACTGTTGATCCCTAGGCCCCACAAAGTCTAGTTCCCCAACTCCTAATTCTAAAACCCCACATACCCCACAACCACACTTTTAATTTCAGTCTTCAGCAGCCTTTAGTCCTCTTGCCAACTACACTTCTTTTACAGTCCACATTCCAACCTAAACTCCATGCTGTTTCTATTTTTCTTATTGTGAAATATTGAGAACATATATGCAAGCATAAACAAAATACCAAAAGCAAATAAAAATGTTATCTCACCACCTAGAGAGGACCACTATTAATCTTTGGGTTTTATGTACTTCCAACATTTTTCTATGCATTATGTACCAGGTCCAGCAGAAGTAACACCTGCTTCAGTGTAGTTGGTAGGGCAATAATATAGATGAAATAATTTATGGTTTTAATTTGAGCATTTCACCTACAATGTCATATAGTGTACTTGAGTGTGATATTGTTAGGTTACAGGGTTACATGCTTATTATCTTGTAATAAAAGATTTTGTAATAAAATTGGGCACTTTTTGTGTTGGACCCTGTATGTATTCATAGTCCTAAATAAAAGTATTATCATAGCATGTTATTATTTACTAACCTAGTGAATATTGTCATGTAATTAAGTATTAGTCTATAGTATGATTTTAATGGCAATATAAATAAATCTTTAACAGGCAGTTAGCTTTTTGTTCATTTTTATTTAAAAATGTTTTCCTAATTACACATGAATCAATACATTATTACAAAACACAAGACAGATAAATTTCAAGTCCCTTTTACATTACTGTACACATATGGAAATATATAGCTTCATTTTGTGTTTTTTACTTTTAAAAATATAAATGCCATCCTATTTATGTATTGTTCTGTTCATTGCTTTATTCATGTGCTACAGCTTGAAGATCTTTCCATGTCTGTATGTATAAATCTCATTCATTTTATGTACTGATTAGTAGTAGTCCATCGAATGTGTGTACTACAGTTAACTATTGATATAGTGATATATTCATCTATTAGTAAAATACATATTGTTTTCAGTGCTTTTTAAAAATTTATACTACTAATAGGAACCTAAACAACAAAACAAACAAGTAAAATATAATCAAAGACACTGAAATAGGGAACAGTGCTGCAGCCCTGACCAGTGTGATTTCCCGTAGGGCACGTGCCTGGGTTTCCCGCCAGGGCCTTATGTGAGGGGTTGGGGATGTGCGAGAGGCATCTGACGGATGTTTTCTCTTACACGTTGATGTTTCTCTCCCTCTTTTTCTCCTTCCCTTCCCTTCTCTCTAAAAATAAATAAATAAAATCTTTTTAAAAACAATATTGCAGTGAAAATCCTTGTATATGCTTTTTCTGCATTTGCTAAAACTTTTAAGTAAGGTAGATACAGAGAAGTGAGATACATGACCCAAAGACAGCACATTTTGAAATTTTAACATGTAATGCCAAATTTCCATGTAGGAAGACTCAGCTTATACCACCAGCAGCAGTGAATAAGAATAACCATTTTCCTAAATTTTTATCCCTACTGGGTATTAACCAATCATTTGAATCTTTTGCCAATGTTATGGGTGAAAATGTTGTGTCATTCCTTGCATTTCTCTGATTTTTAGTGAGGTTAAGGAATATTTTCATGTGTTTGTTGGCTATTTGCTCATGTGGTTTCGTGACTTGCCTGTTTATATCTTTCATCCATTTTCCAATTAGACTGTTTGGCTTCTTATTATTGAATTCTGTAGTCTGGAAATAAATCTTTGTTATATGTGTGGGAAATTTTTTTGCAGACTTACTTTTAAACTTTGCTTATGGGGTCTTTTTGGGTATAGATGTTTTAAATGTTGATGTATTCAAATTTATCAGTAATTTATTTATGGCTTTACAGTTTGAATCTTGCACAACAAGGCCTTTCTACACCAAGATTAGAAACATTGTTCTGTATTTTCTTGTAACATTTTAGAATGGTTTATCTTTAGCTATCTAATTTTCTGAAGTTACTTTTGGTAAACTTTTCTAAGTCATTAAAAATTCTAGCAATGTTATGATTAATAGGTGAATATTATTTCATTGTAATACTAACTACTTTTGTATTTTTGTAGGGCACTAAACATTTTGTAAACCATCAGTTCAATAGTCCTAAAATCCGTACCAGCACCAATCCCACAGTTTTTTAAGCACTTGAGCTTTAAATTACTTCCTCTCTGCTCGGGTAAGCACTTTTGTCTTTCTTTCTCACAAATTTCTGGACTATTCTTGTGTCTTTTCTTTCAGATGAATTTTTAAATTAGCTTCTAAAGCTCTATAAAAATTCCTACTGGGCTTTTGATTGTATAAATTTATTTCATCAAATGGTGTAAGATATTTTATTTGACAAACCAGGCTTCTGTGGCCATCCATTCCTGGTTTTTTTCTAATTGTCCACTCTTATAAGCAGTTCTGTAAAGGACATTTAGAAAAATATTTGCTCACCCATCTGATTATTTAACTACAATAAATTTTAATAAGGCAAAGCATATTCATGTTTTGGGGGAGGTTGGTAGGTATTGCCCAATGCATTTTGAAGAAAGATTTTACCAGTTTACATTTCCATGGGTGTATGGGTGTGTCATTTCCCTATTCACCTGCATGACTGGGTCATTGATGGGGTTGAACCTTTGAAAATTTGATAGGCAACATATCTCATTGTTTTGCTAAAGTAATGTATTTTATACAGATGGTCCCTTACTTACAATGGCTCAACTTATAATTTTTCAACTTTAAGGTTGTGTAAAAGCAATACACAATTAGTAGAAACCATACTTTGAATTTTTATCTTTTCCCAGGCTAATGATATTTAGTACAATACTCTCCAGTGACTCCGGGTAGCGACATGGAGCCTCAGCTCCCAATCAGCCACATGATCACGAGGATAACAACATATACTCTACAGTGTACCATGTTGCCAGCGTTTTTTGAGTATTGTGTTGTGAGCACACTTAAGGTAGGCTAGGATAAGCTGTGACGTTTGTTAGATTAGGTGTATTAAATGCATTTCAAACTTAACAATATTTTCAATTGGTGTTTATCAGATATAACCCCACTCTAAATAGAGGAGCGTCTGTATTTGTTTTCTATTGTTCCATTATAAAGTACGACAAATTTAGCAGTTTAAAACAACACATTATTGTCTCACTATTCAATAGGTTAGAAATCCTGGTGGGCTTGGCTGAGTTCTCTGTTGAGGGTCTTACAATGCCCGAATCAAGGGACTTGGTTTTTATCTGGAGACTCTGGGAAGAATCCATCCACTTCTGGGTTCCTTCAGGTTGTTGTCAGAATTCAGTTCCTTGCTCTTGTAAGACTGAGATCCCCATGTTCCTAGCTTCTAGAGGCCACCCACATTTTTCCTCATGTGTCCCCTTCCATCTTCAGGTCAGTAGTGGCATGCTGAATCCCTCTTTTGCTTGGAATTTCTCTGACTTTTCTTTTTGCCACTAGCCTGAGAAAACTCTATGGTTTTAAAAAGTTTGTGTGATTAGAGGAAGGCCATGGGAATAATCCAGAGTAAGCTCCCTATTTTAAGGGGAACTTTAATTACCTCTGCAAAATCCATTTTGCTACATAATGTAACAATTTCAGGCAAGATATCTCATCACAAACACAGTCTGGAAATTAGGGTGGGAAATTGGGTAGGAGGGGAATGGATATTTTAGGATTCTGTCTACCATTGATTCATTTTCCCTTTTTCAAACAACTACGCATTGAATCATTTTGGTTGTAAAAGATTTAAACATCACAGAAGTACTGTAATCAGAGCAAAACATGAAAGATGCCTTTCACCATCCTTCCCCTTACTACCATGCCTGTTTAGAAGTAGCCCTTTATATTTTTGGTGCATAATGAAACATCATTTTGTAACTGGCCACTCCACTTACCTTCTTTATCAGTTCTAATATTTTTTCTACTCTCTTTGGTTTTCCAGGTGGATAATGATATCATCTGCTAATAATGATTTCTCCTCTTTTATTTGTAATTTCTATATACATTTACTTGACATATCGTGTGTTATTGAATTTCTTAAAAAATGTTAAAGAATAGAGACAACAATGAGCATCTTTATCCTTTTCCTGGTTTTAATGAAACTTTGACTGTAATGTTTCCCAAACTGATTTTCTGGATGGTAATAGATTTTTATCTATTTTATTATAAATATTTTCCAACATACAGCAAAGTTTAAGAAATTTTATAGTGAAGACCTACATACCCACAACATAGATTTTACCGTTAATGTTCTTCTATACTTGCTTTATCACATAGCTATCACTATCTATCTGTCCATCCATCAAACCATCTTATAGTTTTGATGCATTTCTCTCTATTTTAACTAGACTATAGAGGTTTCTTTGGTTTGTTGATATTTTCAAAGAACTGTTCCTCAGGTGTATTACCCTATTCTACAATTTTTCTATTCTCTACTTTAATAAATTATTACTTTCAACTTTTATTTATTATATCTTCTTCTAGTTATCTCTGTTTTGCTGTTTTCTTTGTAATGGCTTATGTTAAGTGGTTTATTCATTTTCATTCTTTCTTATTTATTTCTAAAAGCATTTAAAGTTATAAATTTCTTTCTGTGTTTGACCTTAGCATGCAGTGCTTTTATTCTCATTGATTGCTAGTCTAAACTTTTGGTTTTGATTTCTCCTTTGACCTTGAGTTACTTAAAAGTGTTATTTGATTTTTGAAGTGACTAACTTCTTTTTGGCTGCTTTTGTGGTTAGAAGGTAGTTGTATTGCACTGTGGTCCAATACTGTGACTTTTTTGATTTCTAATATTGAAGATATATTATACTTCCTTTTGTAACTCAGTACATGATCACATTTTGCAAGGGTTGCATTGACCATTTTAATAAAAAACTTAGTTTATAAAGCACAACTTATCAGCTTTTCTAATTTTTAAATATATTTTAATGGAACATTTTTTTGGTTTATATGTTTATGACAAGATATTCTTGTCATAACAAGGCAGGTGGTATCTTTTATGAGTGTATCTCTTTATCTTATTTAAAACTTTGTGCCTTGAATGATACCAAAATTCCTAATGTTCATGCTGTCACTTATATGTGTGTGTATGTGTTCTGATTACAAAATGCCAGATCACTTTATAAATTATTCAAATAGAGTTAACAACTGCTAGTATGATATATATTATTTAAACCTTTTTCTATCTATACATTGATATACATGTATTATAATACAGATTTTCTAAGCCATTAAAAGGGGGAATCATGATATAAATGTTTTACAACTTGCTTTACTGACTTAATGTTCTCTTGACATTCTTTCTATGTCAGTGTACATATACCTACCTTATTCTTTTTCCCTAATCTCTGGAGCTGGAATTTATACAAAATGCCTGGCTTATCATTATCTTTTTAAAAATCAAATATCACTTCAGGGAAGCCTTCCCTGCTTCCCCACAAACTGAATCAGAGCACGCTATAATACACTTCCATCATACTTCGCTATTTTCCTCCCTAGGCACCCAAGACAATCGTACAGTTGTGTGTGTGTGATTACTGTCTGCCCTCTCCAGACACACACCCCACACACCCTACACTGGATAATGAGTTCCTCAAGAGCCAGACCATGTCTGTTTTGTTTATATCTGTACCCAAACACCTTGCACAGTGTCTGGCAATTGTACTTGTTCAATAAATACTTTTTGAGGGAATGAATGAATAAACAACCCTACGAGGCAAGTATTATGATTATGCCCACTTTACAGGTTACAAAGTTATGCTGATTTAAGTCACAGTAACAGTCAGCTGTAAGAAATCCTTTGAGGATCCTCAGAAATAAGTGGATGAGGTAACAATAGATTATGATTTACCTGATTTTTAATTAGTTGCATACTGTGGATGATCCTTTGGATTGTTACTAAGTTTTTTACTATTATAGAGTGCAAAAAATGAACATCCTTATAAATAGCTTTCTTTGCATATGTATGTACTTCTGTAAGACAGATGCCTGGAAATGAATTGCTACAATGAGTGTGTGCATTTTACAATCAGATAGATGTGGCAAACTTTTCCTCCAAAAGAAATTATAGAAATTTATATTATCAGTACCAGAGTATGAGAGTATTTCCCCCCATACCCTTGCCAAAGCTGTGTATTTTCACTCATTTTTTCTTTTCTAATCTGTTTCAAAGTGATATTTTATTGCTTTCATTTTTGTGTTTTTGATCTTTTGTGAAGGCGAGCACCTTTTGTTTTTTCTTTTTCAAATGTGTTGCCTATTTGCATTACTTGCTCATGTTTTTATTGAGTTTAGTATTTTCATATTGATTTGGAAAAACTCTTTTTATATAGTGGATACTAACTCTTTGTCTACCTGTCCCAATATTTTCCTCAGTTTGTTACTTATCTTTTAACATTGTCAATTTGTTTCTTAGAATACACAAATTTAAAATATTTTATACAATCAAATTACTGACCATTGCATTTATAATAGCTGGCTTATGTGCTGTACTTTGAAAAGCTTTCCCTACCTCAAGATTATAAAACTCTTTCTCTATGGTCTCTCCTTGCACTTTTATGGTTTTAATTTCTACCTTTAGATACTTGTGCCATATGAGTTTTATTTTGATGTACAGTACAAATATAGGTTTCCAACTTTAATATTTCCCAGTAGCCATCCAATTGTTCTTACATAATTATTGAATAGTTGATATTTTACTTATACATTTGAAATGCCCCATTTATCAAATACTAATTGCCCAGATATTTTGGAGTCCATTTTTAGAATCTTCTGTTCTAGTTTGTAATGGCTGTAGAGTACAAGCTCTGGAGCCAGACTACCTGCATTTGGACCCAGCTGTGCCATTTACAGTTTCTGCATCTATAAAATGGGGATAATAGTACCCACATCATAGGGTTCTGATTACTAGATAAGTTCATTTACGTACAATTATTAGAATAGTCCCTGGCACATAAGAGGTAATGGTATTTTTTATAATATTTATTTATTTATTTATTTTTAGAGAGGGGAAAGGAGGTTGAAAGAGAGGGAAAGAAACATCAATGTGTGATTGCCTCCCAAGTACCCCCCACCAGGGACCCGGCTGCAACCCAAGCATGTGCCCTGACTGGGAATCAAACCAGTGACCCTTTGGTTTGCAGGCCGGCACTCAATCCACTGAGTCACACCAGACAGGGCTGTAATATTTATTATTAAAAGTGTTATTATTGTTTTATCATTTAATAGTACATGACCACACTTTTGCATATAATATTTTATCATATTTTTAAAAGAATTATTTCTAAAGAACTTGAATAATTTTCAGATTACCTATAACAAATATATATATCCTCCATTCTTACATTTCATGCAAATTAGGCATCTAGGCAGTTAGACAGGGATAATAGAGGAAAGGAGAAGGGAGGAATAATACTGTTCTCATTCACAGATAATATGATTGTCTACACAGACAATTCCAAATAATACACACACACATACACACCTAGAACTAATAAGTGAATTTAGCAAGATTGCAGAATACAAGGTCAACACTCAGAAATCAATCACATTTTTATATAGTAGCAATGAACAATACTTTTTATAATAGCTCCAAAAAATGAAATACTTAGGTAGAAAATCCAACAAAACATGTATAGGATCTGTGTGCTAAAAACAACAAAATGCTGATGAAAGAAACCTCCAAATACTAAACATAACCAGATGTTTATGGACTGGACCACTCAACATATCAAAGATATTAGTTTTCCCTAAATTGAACTATAGAGCTAATGGAGTCCCTATCAAAATCTCGGCAAGATTTTTTTTTTTTTGGTAGATACAGATGAGTTTTGTAGATACAGATGAGTTGACTCTAACATGTATATGGAGCCTTGGGTGGTGTGGCTCAGTGGACTGAGCACCGAACTGTGAAGCAAAGGGTCGCTGGTTTGATTCCCAGTCAGGGCACATGCCTGGGTTGCAGGCCAGGTCCCCAGTGGGGGGCACGTGAGAGGCAACCACACATTGGTGTTTCTCTCCCTCTCTCCCTCTCTTCCCTTCTCTCTAAAAATAAACAAATAAAATCTTTATAAAATAAATAAAAGTATATGGAAAGGCAAAAGAAGTAGAATAGCCAAAGTGATTTTGAAAAGATTAATAAAGCTGCAGGAATCATACCACCTGATTTTAATACTACATAGCTACAGTAATCAAGACAGGATGGTATAAGCAAAAGGATATACATATAGACCAATGCAACAGAATAGAGGATGCAGAAATAAACCCACACAAATATTTTCAATTGATTTTTGACAAAGGTGCAAAGAATTTAATGGAGAAATGATAAATAGTATTGGAGCAATTGAACATTCATATATAAGAAATAAACCTTGACCAAAACCTCACACCTTATATAATAATTAACTCCAAAAGGATTGTAGATGTAAATGTAAAGCATAAAATTATAATATTTTTAGAAGAAAGTATAGGAAAATATCTGGAACTCTTTATATTGCTGGTAGAAATACAAAATGATACAGGCATCCTGGGAAAGTTAGGCAAATTTTTACAAAGTTAAATGTACACTTACCATGAGACCCAGCAATCCCAATCCTAGTTATATCCTCTGGAGAAGCAAAAACTTATGTTCACACAAGACTTGTACATAAAGGTTTAAGGTGCTCTGTTCATAAGCACCAAAACCTGGCAACAACCCAAATATTCCTTAGGGATGAATGGATAGACAACCTCTGATATTCCCATCCAGTGGAATACTACTCAGCAATGAAAAGCAATGAACATACAACAACTTGGATGAGTCTCAAAGGCATTATACTGAGTAAAAGAAGATGATATCAAAATATTACATATTGCATGCTTCTGTTTATATGACATTTTTTAAATAATATAAATATAGTAATGGAGAACAGATCAGTAGTTGGTAGGGAGAGGGTGTGACTTCAAAGCAATAGCAAGATGATGTTTTATGAGGTGATTGAACTGTTCTATATCCTGATAGTGGTAGTAGTTACACAAATCTATTCATGTGTTAAAATTCATGGTACTATACACACAAAAATCAAATTTACTGCATATTAAATACACAAAAATGATGGCAGAATTAGAATGACAACTGCAGCTTTGTTTAAGCATTTGTATCCTTACAATTTTTTTCTGGGAATTCTAAGCTGTCTATAAAATAGCATAAGTATAGATAGACCTCTGTACCCAAACTAGTTAACTCTGTCATGGCCTGCAAAGTACATCAATCAGCGTTCTTTCAGTTGCAAATAACAACAAAGCCAAAACAAAGGGGATCAAGTTGGACCAATTAGGTTACTTTATTATTGCAGATACAGAGGAATTCAGAAGTGGGTAACTCAGTAGCTCGGCAATCTGATTAAGAACCCAGTTTCCCTCCATCTTGTTCCACTGTCCTCAGCCTGTTGGTCCTTCACCTTCTGATTCCAAGATGGTCTCAGCAACTCAGGCATTGCATGGTCATACAATAACATCTGTAACAAAGAGTGTACATGTCATGTATCCTCAATGAAGACAGGAGAAACTTTTTGCAAGTGCCCAAGTAAATATCCTCTCTTATGTCAATGGCCAGAAATCATGTCTTGGCCATGCCTAAATCAACCATTTGGCAAGGGAAATGGAACTACCATGATTAGTTAGCTCAGACCAATGTTACTTATAGTGTGGTCTCTGGACTGGTGCTGTCTACCAACTGTTGGTTGCCAGTCCATGACAAGGTACAGAAATTGACATTAAACATTTAGAAACTTTTATATTGAGTTGACTGAGTAATTCTTATGTTTTTGATATAATAAAAATTGGGGGCTCATATTTTGTAGGTCTTCATTTGAGAATACCAGCTCCTGTGATGCACAAGGTCACCCTAAATATCAATAAAAATGGGGGCTGTATTAGGGAGGAAGAAAATGAAGGATGGCTGTTGGGTAGGGTACCAATAGTATGAGCCATGCAAAAAATGATGGGAATGATGTTGCTCCTAGAAACCCTGGAAAATTCCAGACAAGAACAGAATTTGGGTTCAGCATTGTGGAGCAAGCTCTCTGGCTTCACTTGCACACTCATCCACAGTGCTACCACTCCCAGGGGGTAGAGTCGCAAGCAGTCAGGTGGCATTGTGCCTCTCCTGAGAAGCCACACCCCAAAACCTGTTTCCCAGCTGGCCCAACATTACCTGTGTTTTTTCTGATACCAGAGACTCCTCCTTAGAAGGTTATAATTGGCCTACATCTGCCATTCTTGCTCATAACAGCAAACACAAAAGAGAAAAAAAAAGTCCACTAGACATGCCAAATTTGGCACATCCAGTCAGCTTGTCACAATGACTGACTGACTCTGTAACCTGTGACAGGGGCTTTCAAACATTATGAGCACAATTCACATAGTAAGAAACATATTTGACATCACAACTCAGTACACATGCAACTCTGCACACGCACACACACACACATCTGCAACCAACGTTTCACAAAACAGCATTTACTGTATGTAATGCACTCTAGTTTTTAAAACTTGTATTATTTTTTTAATTTAGAAAATGCCAATTTTGTCCCGCTAAATTAATTTTACAGCCCATCAATGAGTTATGACCTACAGTTTGGAAAGAAGTGCCCTTAAGGAGGGAGATGTAATGGTTCTCAATTCCAGAGGCCATTTGAGTGGCCACCAGTAGTTTTGTGTAATATGTGGCTCCTTCTGCCTCTATTACCAAGACTTACAGCCTACACCAGTATAACGCTTCCATAACCTTATCTTTTTTTTATCATAAGCTTCCCTTACCTCAGAGTTCTGGCCTTCTAAATCAGCTGCCTTAGTAGTGAGAAGGCCAGAGGCCCTCCAGGCAGTTCATGAAGCCTGAGTTGCCTTAGCAACACTTGGCTGTAATTGACTCCCGCTGTCACCTGCTCCAGCCTAGCCTGCCCCTCCACACTTTGGGCTGTGGCCCTCTTTTCTCTTGCTTTTCATAACAATTTCTGCACCCTCATTACATAGACACATGTCTTCTCATCCCTTCCCTCTTGATGGATTGTCAGATTTTGGCACACACCTCCCTGGCTCTGTCCAAATTGACAAATACTCGCTCTGGCATGATTAAATACTCATGGAGATGGATGATTTGAATTGCTTTTAGATAACAGTCCCTAATATTGTTCAATTTAATTCAGAGATCACAAACTCAAATGTAGGCAGGGGATAGGTGCATCACACAAAAGCCTAGGTGGGGACTGTGCCTCTCCACAAAAGTAGTGGCTACTCCGTCCAGCTGATTTTCCCATACAGAAATGCACATCCACAAATCCAGAATCTACCAACTTATCCAGAGAAACCATAAAATCTGGGTTTTTATGTGAACTTTACCAATTTTACATGCTGACAAGTAATTAAAAAATATTTTAAAAATTCTTATGGGGGAAATCAAACATATCTGTGGACTGGATTTCTTCAGCAGGCTACCAGTTTACAAGTAGTTTTAAGCTCCCTTTTACCCTCTGTCTTGCATTTGGACTTGATGTCTTTTGCCATCTGCTCTCCACAAAAGCCCACAAAACACAAACATAACAAACAAACAAACCACCCTCACCAATAACAGGATTGACTTAGCTCTAAAGACTTCTCCCTCCCTGATGGTCATAGTATCCAGCCAGACTCTTAAAAGATGTTCATGGGATGAAACCAGTAGGTTCCACTCTTTCTATGGGGCACTGGAACACCCATTTCCACATATAACTGCATTCTAGTTTGTTCCAGGCATGAGTAAGGATATAAAACTGGCCACTGAAGAAAGCAAACCCTGGGGAGGGGAGCGAGCCCTTCTCTTGGTTCTTCCTCTTTAACCATATTTTTTACTTATGTGATGTTTTACTTTCTAGCATTCCCATCCGTACAGGAGTTGCCCTTTCAGAAGTACTGGGAAGAGAACTTCCCAGCTCTGGTAGGATAGCTCAGTTGGTTAGAGCATCATCTGGATACAACTTTGTGAGTTTGATCTCGTCCCTGGTCAGAGAAAATATAAGAATCAACCAATGAATGCATAAATAAGCATAACAACAAATTGATGTTTCTCTCTCTCTCTCCCTCTCCTCCTTTCCCTCCTTCGCTTCCTTCTTCTCTTTCTAAAATCAATACACATAACCTGGTGTGAAGATTTAATTTTTTTAAAAAATAAAAGTTTTTTAAAAGTATATTGGAATATTATATTTTCCCAGGATTTTTCCACTTCTTCTAGGTCTTTAAAACAATTTGCATAGAGTTGTATGAGGAAGTCTTTTATGCTGTTTAAAATGTCCTCATACTATGGCTATGTCCAACTTTTCATTTCCAAATTTGTATAGTTGTGCTTTCTCCTTTTCTCGATTATGGTATTTAATAGCTTATATTTTTTTTTTCACAGAATTGGCTCATATATTTATTAGTTCTGCTCTTATCTGGTTTCTAAGTCCTTTATTTGAACTTTTCTCTTTGTTAATTCTTTTCTTCTATTCCCCTTACATTTATTTTGTTTTCCTTTCTCTAATTTTTTTGAGTCAGGCACTTACTTTTTCTTTTTCCCTCATTTTTACTGTGTTTTAAGGCTGAGAACTTTCCTCTGACCACTATATCTGTATCCACAGATTCTGATGTATAGTGTTTTCATTATCATTATTGGCTAGAAATTCAGCAACTTTGGTTTGAGTTTTCCCTTTGACCTGACAGTTGTTTGATAGAGGTTTGGACATATTCAGATGGAAGATCCATTTTACATTGATTTCTAGTTTTATCCACTTGTGTTCAGAAATCATTGTATTAGTTTCACTTTTGAAATTTACTGAGATTTTTCTCCTTGGCTTAATATTGATTTTTTTGGTTTAGATTTCCTATATTCTCACTGGCTTGCTGTTGTTGTTGTTGATTTGACCTGTGCTGAAATGAGAAAGATGAGTTAAATTTCTCCTGTTTTTAGCATATTTCAATCTATTATCCATTTCTCCTTGTCCCTTGTATCTTTTAACATTTCAGCTTTGTGAAAGCTGCTGTTATTTGGTACAAAAATAGTCATAACTCTATATTCTCATTGTGAATCATGGCCTTTTTGCCTCAATTAATTCTTTTTTATAGTAAGATTTTTGTTTTGGAATAATTTTAGATTTACAGAACAATTGCAAAGACATAGCTGTCACCTAGTTGCCTGTCATATAAATGTGTAACTTCATTTTCAAAACTAAGAGATTAGCATTGGTACATTGCTATTAACTGAACATCAGACTTTATTCAGATCTTAGCTTGCTTCTTTCTGTTTCAGGATCCAACCTAGGATCCCACGTTGCATTTAGTCATCATATCTACTCCAGTCTGTGACAGTTCCTCAGTCTTTCCTTGTTTATAAGGACCTTGACAGTTAACTAATGCCTTTCATTCTGAGGTTTCAACTTGTCTGATCATTAAGACTGCAACCCCTGATTTATTTATTGGCATTTGACTAGTATACCTTTGCCCTTTCTTATATTTTTCACATTTCTGAATAGATTTGTTTTAGTTGATTCTCTTGAATACAGCAGTTGGATTTTGCTCAGTGATCCAATGGAAAATGTTTTTCTTTAACCATTTATACTTACTGATACAAAAGATGTTTTGCTGTTAATAGTCATATTATTTTAAGTATTTTTCTTTTTTAGTTATATGTTTGCATATTAAAAGCATTTTACTATGCAGTCTGTTCTGTTTGTTTTTAGTTATCCTGACATTTAGAAAAGTTTCTATTTTGGTCTAGTGATTAATTTTAGTTATCTTTTTTATTACTTTTTTTCTAGTTGTTTATTGCTAATGTAAAGAAATACTGTTAAGGCCTGGCCAGATACCTCAGTTGATTAGAGCATCATCATGATATACCAAGGTTGTGGGTTCAATCCCCACTTAGGGCACATACAAGAACCAATCAATGAAGGAATATATAAATGGAACAATGAAATTGATGTTTCTCTTTCTCCTCTTTCCTCTCTCTGTCCCCAAAATCAATCAATAGAAATTTTCTTAAAAAAGAAAGAACTTGCCATCACCCGACCCCCAGCCCCTTTTCACTCATTACCTCCTCCCTGTAGGGACTGATTGGTGAGATTCCAAAATGTAATTGAGGGCTTATTGCTCAACCTTTTACTTTTCAGAGCTCCCTTGCATATAGCATATTTATGTCTTCCTCTTTGGTCCTCCATGTGGTCAGTCCCAGTAGGGAGAGCTCAGCTGGGTGATGGGCTGCTGTGCAGACCCATCTGTTCCCTCAGGAAGGTGCAAAAATCTAGGCTTGGGAACAAAAATTTGAAAACCTGATTCAGGCTGCAGACCACAGACCCATTCTCTAAACCAATCTAGTCAATGGTAAATCTCAATATTCTGATCACTCATTGGCTCCTGTGTGTATTTCTTAATTAGTTCAGAATTCAAGGGAGATAGTGGTGTGATTATATGACCTTTAGAGAGAACCCCATGGTGTATGGGTTGAGAAACCTTGAGAAATGGAAACAATGACTGACATTTGCCATACAAAGTAACATTTAAGGGAGTCAGTTCTCTTTATGGGAAAGTGGTGGTGGGTATGCACAGGTGTTGCAGCTGCCTTTCCCCCCCATAAGGGCAGATCTTAGAAAGCATTGGACATGTGCATCATTGGGAGTTTGCAGCAGTTTATATTATGAGGGTGTCTGTTACACTCAATTTCTTTTAATAGACAGAAGCCTTAGAAAGCACAGGCCTCATACATTTTTGACTTTACAACTGTGGCTGGTCTTTAAAAGCAAATGGACCCAAGTGGACCCTAGTAAAAATAGACTGTGCATGCTTTTGTGGCTGAGACAGGGGTTAGAGTATCAGAAAAATAATATTTTGGTCCTGGTTAAGGTTTACCTCAAAACAGCTTCAATAATCAGACTTTTTCAATATCAGAGGGCAGAAAAGTTTTTGCTCCACTTTTCCTATTTCTCAGCCAGAACTATAGGCTGGGGCTTTTAACTGAAATAGTAACTAAATTCCATGTGAACCACAAATTCCTACAGAGTATGATGATGTCTTTTATATTTAGTAGGTAGCATTCTATCATTGCTGTTCTACCTGGATTTGAATTACATCCTGTTCCAGAGACAAGGAAAAAACTATGGAAGAGCCCTCTTGAATTTTTGTGGTACATCCACAGACTCCTAGACTCACTCTTCCTCTGCTCCAACCACCATCTTTGCATGGTCTCTGGCTTGCTCTGGATTTATTAATTATACAAGACATAATTATGATTTTGGATTTTAAAGACCCAGACTACGAGTTTAACCTAAGAAGGCAGGTGATTTTTGTCAAGATACAGATAGAGAAATGGTAGCCTTCACCATATATAGGACATAGCATCTTCTTGTATTGCAGTGGAGAAACATCTTAAAATTATTAAAATTCTAAAGCTAAAGAAAAAAGCTTTAAAAGCCACCTTCTATAAGAATGGTTTGCTCACATAATAAAGGAGGTACTGGATTTCTTTCAAAATAATGTTTCATACTAATTTATTTGTGAGTGATTTGACATGATGTCTGAGATTTGCTAAAATATATTCCAGAAAAGTGTATGAATAGGTGAGTTCAAATTGGCAAAGTATTGATAATTGTTGAAGCTGAGTACTTCATTATATTATTCATAGGAGTTTGCTACAGTGTTCTTTCTGATTTTGTGTATGTTTGAAGATTCCCATAATAACACATGAAAAATAAAAATAAGCTTTGGTTTTACTTACAATAGCCAAGTGCTGGAAATAGCCTAAGTGCTCATCATTAAATGAGTGGATCAAAAAAAAAAAAAAAAACCATGGTACATTTATACAATGGAGTACTGGGCAGCAGAAAGAAAGAAGGAGCTCCTACCCTTTACAACAGCATGAATGGAACTGGAGAGCATTATGCTAAGTGAAATAAAGCAGGCAGTGTAACACAAATACCATATGATCTCATCTATAAGTGGGACATAATCAACAAAACAAACAGGCAAGCAAAATATAACCAGAGACATTGAAATAAAGAACAAACTGATAGTAACCAGAAGGGAGGGGATAATGGGGGAATGAAGGGGAAGAGTCGTCAAGGAACATGTATCAAGGACCCATGGACAAAGCCAAACCGGGGGAAGGATGGAAGGTGGGAGGTGGGGGTGGGTGGGGAAGGGGAAAATGGTGGCAGGAAAGTGGAGGCAGGTGTACTTGAACAAAAATTAAAAAAGAAAGAAAAATATCCAAGAAGATACACTACTTAAGCTGGAAAAAGAGGGCTTCTCTTAGGAAAATGTGATCTTGAAGAACTAATTAAACAGATAAAAGGGAAAAAGAAGATAAGCTCAAATATAAAGATTCTTAAAAATGGTCCTGGTCAGGTCGTTCAGTTGGTTAGAACTTCATCTGGATACACCAACATTGCTGGTTCAATCCTTAGTCATGCACATGCAAGAAACAACCAACGAATGCCTAGTAAGTGGAACAACAAGTTGATGTTTCTCTCTCACCTTCCCCTCTCTCTCCAAAATCAACCAATAACTTTTTTTAAAACCAGCATTAAAAAAGATTTTTTTAAATATTGTTAAACACAGGGAGATATTTTCATTGTTACTAGGTCAGAGAGGTTATCTGGATTCCAAAGAAATCAAGGGAGAAGAGAAATGAGAGTGTACTGGAATTACTCTACCAGTGAGAATCCAGAACTACAATGTTCAGAGCAGGTATTCAAATATGAAGGTGTTTTCAGAAAGCTTACTTTAGAGAGTCTGTATTTAGAGCAAATGGAAAAAAAATAGTAGGCAAAATGCAATACCCTGCCAAAGATGTTCGTACTCTAATCCCTAGAACCTATGAATATGATATATTACATGACAAAAAGGGACTTTGCAGGTATAACTAAGGGTACAGACTTAAAAATAAGGGGATTATCCTGGATTTTCCGGATAGGCCCAATCTAATAGCATGAGACCTTAAAAGCAGAGAACCTACCCCGGCTGGCATCAAGAGAGACATGGCAGAAGAAGTCAGAGGGATTCTAAGTGTAAAATGTAGGGGCCACCCCCAGCTGACAGCCAACAAGAAAACACAGTCCTCCAGTCTATTTGTGGAAATGACTAGATTTTAACAGCAACTTAAAAGAGTTGGGAAGCAGATTCTTTGCAGAGCCTCCCAATAGGAGCTAGCTGACTGATACCTTGATTATGGCCTTGGGAAACCTGGAGCAGAGAAACCAGTTCAGCCAATCTGGACTGCTGGCCCACAGAACAGTGAGGTAAGAAATTTGTATTGTTCAATCTTGGAATTTGTGGTAACTCATTAAAAAAAAAAAGCAGTAGAAAACTACTATATACCATGATCTAAAGTGGGTACAAAAATTTGGCCAGATTTATAAAAGGGAGACTAAAAAGACGATTGTAAAATACTTCAGGTATTTAAGATATGCTTCTAGGCAACACAATTATGGGTGGGGAAGCTGGTAGGACATGTTCTCATGGGCACATGCTCAGAATATGTATGGGATTAAGACTCCAAGAAAAAGAAATCAGGGAAGATGAGACAAACAACAGGGGAATCAGGTAAGATAATAATAGATTGAGTTAAGTAAGCCTAGACTAGATATTGATTTTAATAGGAGAATACCTCCTGGTGAAATTATCCAATTTTATGAGGTTAAAGTAGACAAGAATTGTGGAACCATGGGTGCTTTTGCCAGATCCAGAATTCCTGTCCTTCCCCAGTCTTATTGAGATATAATTGACATATAACATCATATTAGTCTAAGGTGTACATCATAACAATTTGATACATGTATATACTGCAAAATGATCGCCATATAGGTTTAGTTAACTAGAAGTTTTTGAGTGTACCTTTTTCCCTAAGGTGGACGTCACAAGACAAAATACTGCAGAGTTTATTACAAAAAGAAGTGGCTGCATCTGAAAACAAAATTAAAGAAAAAGGAAGGAACACACTGCAATTCAAAAAGTAGTAACCATTGTATCAGACACTACTAATTGTCCTTTAATATATGTTCTCACCTTCTTTCAAAGTAATTACATTTTTAGGTATGCACATGCCTGCCCAGCTAAAGACTGCATTTCCCATTTGCCATTGCAGCTAGGTGTGACTAAATATTAGTCAATGAAATGTGACTGAAAAGGATGTGTACAACTTTTAGATCCAGTCTTTAACATGAAAGCCCTTCCCTTCTTCATCCTACTGGCTGAAATGGGAGCGATTTTGTAGCACATGGATGGAAGCACCATTCTGGTGATGACAAGGAAATTGAATTTCTAAATAACCTCATAGAACAGCTACCATACAGTCCTAGACTGCTTTCTTCTGGTCTATTACATCTGAGGGAAATACATTTTGTTTTATTTAAGCCTCTGTTAATTGAGGTGTCTGTTACAAGAAGCTAGACCTATATCCTAACTAATATAGTCATGCACACATTAGAGAAGGAAAGGTAACCAACCTATGAAGCAGATTAAAATGTGAAAAATTTAGCTGAGCTTCTAGATCAAGATGGTGACTTAAGCATTTGTTAAAACCTGCCATCATCCCTGTCTCAAATACCTAGAACCTAGCATAAAATATTTCCAGTCTTTTTATTGTAAAAAATCTCAAATATATAGAAAAGTTCAAATGAGTACAATGCATATCATTATGCCCTCCACTCAGTTTCAACTGTTAACATTTCCCTGTATCTGCTTTATCTATCATCTATCTATCTATCTATCTATCTATCTATCTATCTATCTATCATTTATCTATCTATCTACTCATCTGAAAGTGAGGTGAATTACATCATCCCTAAACTTCAATGCACATCTTAAAAAGACATGCTCCTACTTAATTACAAAACCTTTATCACACCTAAGGAAATGAACAATAATATTCTTGCAATAACGTTTAATGTCATCTAATATCAGGCCATATGAAGATTTTCCTAGTTGTGCTTAAAATGTCTTTTCATAGCATTTTTAAAAAGATTTATTTGTTGATTTATTTTTTAGAGAGGGAAGGGAGGGAGAAAGAGAGAGAGAGAGAGAGAGAAACATCAATGTGCGGTTGCTGGGGGCCGTGGCCTGCAACCCAGGCATGTGCCCTGACTGGGAATCAAACCTGCGATGCTTTGGTTCACAGCCCACGCTCAATCCAATGAGCTACGCTAGCCAGGAAAATGTCTTTTCATAGCATTTAAAAAATTCAGGATTCAGCCCTGACCTGTATGGCTCAGTTGGTATTGGGCGTCGTCCTGCAAAGTGAAAAGTCACTGGTTTGATTCCCAGTCAGGGCACATGCCTGGGTTTCAGTTTCGGTCCCCATTTGGGGTACATGGAAGAGGTGACCGATTGCTGTTTCTCTCACACATTGATGTTTCTCTCCCTGTCTTTCTTCCTCTCTTCGCCTCCTCTAAAAATAAATAAATAAAATCTTTCAAAATATCCATTATTCAGTTAAGTTTTATGCATTGTACTTCATGCATTTAGTTTGTTTGAATTTGAAACAGTTGTCCCATGTTTTCATAAAATATTTTTAAAGTTAAAAATGGACATCTGAGCTTGAAAACAAGCAAGCAAGCAAACAAACAAACAAAAAAAGAGCTCTCCAAGAGCCAGAAACAGAGTGAGACTCACTAAAGGTGAGATGGACGTGCATGTATGTTACAAGGGAGCCAGGACTGACACAGGCTGTAGGGGCTGGAGTATCAGTTCCTGATGAAGCTGCGAAGCCAAGCCAGGCCCTAACTGAGTCAGGAAATCAGCCTAGAGCAAGCAGCACTTCATAGAGGAGCATGAAAATAAAAATGAGGTACTGTTTCTTACCATTAGGCAGGCAAATACTTTAAAATCTGACTATTGTAAGTGTTGGGAAAATGCAGGGAAATAGGCATACTCCTACACTGCTGGTGGGAACATCAACTGCTTCAACTAATTTGGAGAGTGATATGTCAAAATGCTGTCCAAAAAATAAAACGTGGTGATGTTATACAATGGAATACTGCACAGAAATGATGCTAGACCTCCACATAGCAATATGGGTCTCAAAAATGTAATACTGACTAAAAATGAAACAATTATATAAATGGATAGGTACAAAATGCCATATATAGTTTATGGGTGTAAATATGCTTATAAAGCATGAAAATGGATAAGAATACACTTCAGACTGCAGTGGTTGCCTCAGAGGGGAATGGCAATGCAGGTGGTGTTCAAAAGGAAAATCAGCTATATCTCTAATATCTTTTAATTGCAGGAAGCAGATATGGCAAAATATCTACAATTTTGGGTGAGAGGAATGTGGGATTTTGTTACAATATTCTTTGTACTTCTTTTGTATAGGTTTTGCATCTCTCACAATTAAAAAAAGAAGAAACTCAGTTGAGCCTTCCTCAGAGAAAGCAAGCCATAAGAGTAGAGAGAAAGAACTGTTTCTGCATCGGTAAAGTGGTATTTGAGGCCTAGAAAAGTCAAAGCGTTTTCTTAAGGGTAACAAACCCAAGGCAGATGGATTTTTCTTCATCAGCACCCAAGAAGATAAGCTTCTGAATGCCTGTTTTAGGAATCTACTGAGGGTAATTCATGAAGAAAAATCAATGGGTGGGTGGGAGGGAGGGAGGGGGGGAGGGAGGGAGAGAGAGAGAGAGAGAGAGAGAGAGAGAGAGAGAGAGAGAGAATATCACCTGAAGAGACAGGCTTCACACAACCAAGAAACTCTAGAGCAAGAGACAGTACAGTTTAAACTGAGAAGTTGAGAAGTTATAGGCCCTAGACAACCAGCACCGTCTAACTCGCCTACTGTTGAAGCTGCATGAAAGATGATTTCCTCTTTCTCTCACATTTTCTATGTTTACTTTTCTTTCCACCAGATATTGTCGTCTCTGGTATAAGCTCTGCTTTCTGATGGCAGTGTGAGGCTGGACTGTATTATGTACTAGTTTCTAGCAACAGAATATTGCTTGGGATAATTGCTTCAGGAGCTGAGGTTTGACTGTGACTAAGAATTTTTTTTCCCTCTTTCCCCTCCGTGGTGGGTGGAAGCCCAAGCAGTGCTGGACACACTCTCCTCTTCCTCTCCCTCAGGCACCCCCCGCCCCCGCCACCTTCACGCTGCATGTAATCTCCAACACAAGACACAAAACAACTCAGACCTGGATATGGCTTGTGGGCAGCAGGAGATTCAGTCTCAGCAGAAAAATGCCAAAAAGCAAGCTGAACAAAAGAAGAAACGAGGACATGACCAAAAAGCTACTGCCAAAGCTACTTTAATATATACCTGCACTGTCTGTAGGACACAAATGCCAGACCCTAAGACCTTCAAGCAGCACTTGAGAGCAAGTTTCCTAAGTCTCCACTTCCTCCAGAACTGGCTGATGTTCATGCATAAGGTTGTTTACAGCTGAATTCATGACACCTTTGACTCTTCTGCTGTCTCAGACCTTAGGTAACAAACCTGCAGCTGCTGTTCTAACAAACTGTTGATCGGCAGAAATAGAGGGGCTATAGAAACACTAATTTTTATGCAGTTCTCTTTTGGGCTTCATGCAAAGACAATTCTGTATACAGTTGATTTTGATTTGGAAATCTGAAAATTAGTCTATTCTTGTTATAATTTTTTTTTTACAAATGTGATTATATTGATGTTCATATTGCATAAAATAACTCATGTAATAAAGTACTACTTTGGTGTTACAAAATCACAAGAAAAAAGAAAAATTTCCTTTAAATTACTTTATATTAATACAGAAGCATTGGAAAAAATTAAACATTATAAACCATGGAAATATAATAAATAATTAAACAAGTAAAATTTCTACTACCCAGAAATCACCACTGTAAGATCCTAGTACATAACCTGCAGGATCTCTCTCTCTCCCCCGACCCTGTCTGTCTATACACGATTTTGTTTCATTACCAAACTGAGATCTTACTACCCATACTGTTCTGTAGCCTGTTTTTTTTTTCAGTCATCAACCTCTGTTTTGCTATTTCAGTACATTTTTAACTCATCTAATACCCAGATCATATTCATATTTCCCCAAATGACCTAAAAATGTCCCTTGCCGTTGCTTCATCTAAAGCAGTACTCAATCCAGACCATGTATTGCATCTGGTTCTTATGTCCCTTAAGTCTCATTTAATCTAGCACAGATACCATTTTTAATGATATTGATTTGCTGAAGATACCAGGCCAGTGGTTCTGCAGAATATTTCACTTAATGGGTTTATCTGCTTCTTTCTTTGCATTATTTTCTTCTAAACTTTTGTCCATGTGGCATTGGTGTCAGGAAAATCTTGTGCCCAATTAACTTTTTGAACTCTCAGACAGTGGGACATATGAGAATCTTAGAGTTGGATTAATTCTTTTTTGGAGGTCGTGCATGAACTTCACCTGTTTCAGTGATGACAGTCTAGGTTCCAGTTGCCAAAGGAACCTCCACAATCTTCACACCTCAGAGTAAGACTCTTATAACTGAGAGTCAGCAGAAACAAATTAGGGAGGAAATACTTCTGGACTTAAATTTCTTTGGAGTTTTGCAATTTATTTTCCCCCAAGGAATTTCACATGGTTCAAATTTTGGCCATATATACATCATTTGGCACATTTTATGCTATAATTTGGGCTGAACATGTACCTTCTGGTCAACCATTTTTGGACAATGTGGCCAAGCATACTTTAGGATGAGAAATACAATATGGATAGACTGTATAGCCTAGGATACAGCAGGGAGCTTGGAGTTAAGTTGATTAGTGTTCTGCTCTGATCCACTCAGAGCCCTCTGGAGACAAACCAGAAGCGCCCAAAGTTGGTCCTAAGACGAACAGTGGTTGGCAGTGAATGGTCTCCTGAAGGTGTAACCTTGCCTGCCTTTTTGAACTCTTGTCTCCTACCTCTACTATGGGCAGTCACACTTCCAAAAGACCATGAGGTTGGATATTAAACCCAATAGGTTAAGATAACAAAACTGTTGAGGAGTATTAGAAGCAGCTTAATCATTTCTGTTATGGGCTGAATTGTGTTCCCCTTCTTCATATGTTGAATCACTAACCCTCAGTACCTCAGAATGTGACTGTATTTGGAGATACAGAATTTCAAAAGATTAAATAAAATGAGGCTGTTAAAGGGGCTCTACTCTAATCTGACTAGTGTCTATCCAAGTAGAGGAGAGTAAGGCATAGAAAAAGACATCAAGGGCCTGTTTTCCCAGAGGGTTGACTGCGAAGAGGCAGCAAGAGGGTATCTACATGCAAGCCAAGGAGAGAGCCCTCAGGAAACTGACTCTGAAGACACCTTGATCTTGGACTTTCAGCCTCCAGAACTGTGAGAAAATAAATTTCTGTTGTTTAAGCCCCTCACTCTGGCATTTTGTTATGGTAGCCTGAGAAGACTAATGCTTCCTGCTTCCTGTGTTCCTGCTTGTCTATAAAATAGAAATGTCCCCCCTTTTAGAATTATAGACATCACCTGAGGGGTTTTAAGTAAATACTGATGTTTGGGCCCCACACCCCAGAGATTCTTATCTGATTGGTCTGGGTTGTGGCTTGGGTATCAGGTGATTCTAAAGTATAACCAAGGTTGAGAACTGCTGGGATAGGAGGCCATCCAAGAGTTGTATGCTATAGCAGCTGAAGATGATTGATACCAGGGCTTCACTAACAAAGCAGAAGAATTGTAGGTATCCAGCCACCCTGCAAAACTTTTAGGGAAAGTTGGTCCTGTTACTGGGAATTTGGACTCTATTGACTATACAGTGTAAATTGCTTTTTCACCATTCAGTGATTCTACTAAGCTTTCATTATGCACACAAATGCTAGTTTTTAGGGTCTGGGAAAAAATCATACTATATCAAGATAAAAGGGGAACAGATTCTTTCAGCCTTCAGCAGGAACCTGAAAGAAAGCCACACCCAGTTACCTCCTTACGAATTTGAATTCCTGGCCCTTAAAATAGGCAGTCACTCACAAATTTTAGAATTTCATATTTGAGGTGGCTATTGAAATGTCACCTAAAAGGCACATTGTGCTTTTAGATTAGTTGGAGACACTGTCCTCCACTGTGGTCCTATGCCTGCATGCAGCACCACTGCACAGCTACAGTTTGTGCATGGAAAATAGATATTACAGCCCCAAAGTTCTTGACATTTTATAAAACTGATTTTAATTTACATACAATAAAAATCACTATTTCTAGTGTATAGTTCTATGGGTTTACACAGAGCCTAGAGTCATAATCACCACTACAATCAAGAGATAGAAGAGTTTCATCACACTCCAAAATCCCCTTACCAGCACATACATGCATGACTTGCAGACACTCTTCATCTATCCCCACAAGCCCCAGAAGCTTAGGACCTCTGTGGACATTTTTGGCACAGCCTCAATGTAGCCCACCTTTGGCCCTTCTGAACCGGGCACAGCAGATGGAGATAAGAGAAAAATGTGAGTCCTGGCTGTCATCAGAGGGGGGATGGCCCCTTGGTCTTCCCAGACAGATTCATATGGCTGAAATTCAAAGTTTCAGCAAGGGGTGGCCTTATCTTTATCAGGCTTTGGGGCATTGCTAGTGCTTATCATTTAAGGCTAGAGTATGTAACCAGAGCTTAGAGAGAGAACCGATAGCTTATGGATTTCAAATGTACCAAGATAAACTTTGAAAGCCTTCCTGCCAGCACACAGCAGAGCAGCAGACTCAATATGAGGCATGCATTGCATCATCTCAAAAGAGACACTCTTACAATCAATTAAACTTTTTACATTTGAATATTCAGTTCTTGCCAAAACACATTTAAAATCCCAATTTCAAAATAATATGTTCACAGGGATCAGGTCTACTATATAAAGGACACCATGAAACTATTTCTAGAAACATTATGAAGTCTTTTTGCCAGGGCAAAATCTCTTTAAAAGGGGCTTTCCAGCATTGCTCAGAACATAAGTGCTCACTGATACTAAACTAGATACTGTGAGACAACGGTGGGTAGACCTACTGTTTCTAATTTTAGTATTCATAACAGAATGGACATTTACAAAGAATCCCCTTCAACTCTCCCTCAAGACAAAGAAAGCCCTTTGGAATTTCTCAGAAGTAGGACAAATTCCTGAAGGAGATACAGCTGTGTATCAGTTCAGATCCTTGATTGCAACCAATAGAATTGGACTCTGGATGAATTAGGTAGAAAAATAATTCATTAAAAGGATATTGGGCAGCTCCAAGAATCAGCAGGCGGGCTGAAGAGGCAGGTTTGCAGGCAGGAACAAAACTCAAAGCACGTCGCAGAACTGGTCTGGTGAGGAGCCTACTGCAGCACTCCTCCAATGCAGCTTTCACCACTGTAGCCCTGCCCTGCAGAGACCTCTATCTTAATGTGAATGGCAGTGCTGCCTAAGGGGGGGGGGAGAGAGAGAGAGAGAGAGAGAGAGAGAGAGACTGCCTGGGTCCCTAATTATTTGTCTCTAACTCGTATAGGAAGACTGGTCTAAGTTGTTGTGCCAACACCCTAGGAGTGAGGCTAAATGTGGCATTCTTAAGTCTGTAGAGGGAGGCGGGCTCTGTCTCCTTCCAAGAATCATGAGATGGGGAAGTCCCTAACCAGAGGAAGTGGGTTCAAATGCACACCCAAAAAGAGTAGCAAAAGACCCAACACAGGCTGACGGTTGGGGGCTACTTGGTATCACATGGCACAAAGTTAGTCTTTGCTACTTCATTTAGGGACAGAATAGAGGACTCTGAGCTGAGGAAAGTGATCAAAGAGAGAAACAAGGGCTCTTTCCCTCAGGGCCTTACCATTTTGCTGTGAGATTTGAGGGAAGAACTGCCTAACGGTTGGGGGTGGGGCTGTGCTGGGAACTTCAGAGCCTTGTACAAGGCAGAGAAAGCAGTAGGTGTTGTCCTCAGAATGTACCTTCTTTGTCTAGAGACCCTGGCATGATGACTTGGGTGATCTAGGAGCAAGTGGGTAGTAGTAGTAGGTAGAGGGAGATAATTTAGAGAATTTTTCTCAACATGCCGTTGCCTTTGATCCCTTGATGGAATGCACCTGAACATACCTGGGGACAAAATCAGGCACTACAGTATATTTTCTGATTGCAGCTATTAGATTTCAAAAATATGAAGTCTATGTATAACAACTCTAGGGGATTTCTGCTCTAAAATTCTCAGCATACAAACTCTCCCCTAGTTTTACATTTGCTGACAATGGTACTTCATTTAGAAGTTCAGGACTGAGCCACTGTCCCTGGGGACACCCACAACCAGAGGGGTTTAATTGACTTTTATTAAGTATATTTGGGATGCTCAGGCCTTATCAGAAAAGAGAGTGAAACCAATATGAGGCATTCTTGGCACAGGTCTGAAATTCCCCCAGGATGAACAAGTGCCATCAGGATGAATTAATGCAATAGGTTTTACCGCTGCTTTTTGTTGTTTGGTCTGTTTTGGAATGAGCCTAGGAGGAAAGACTATGGGAAACTACATTCAATGTTCACCTACTGTTAGTATTCTTTTAAAAATACTGTTAAATTTTATTGTTGTTCAAGTAAAGCTTTCTGCCTTTTCCCACCATTAGTATTCTTAGTAGATGCTGGCAGTGTAACCACTAATGCTTCACAGCATAAGAAAAGAAAAAGATAGGATAAGGGGCCGAGATACTGCTGTGAAATTTGGGGCTGCCCAGTGAGCCATCACTAGACAGCTACTTCCTAGCATGTGGTAAGGAAATTTGAGTCCCTCTATACTATGTACAAAGCAAGTCTAGATAAAGTGATCTATCAAAATAACTTATTTATCATAAAGGAATTGGTTAGGAACACTACCCCCACATACCCCAGTGTAGACAGGGTACAATTTCTCCACACCCAGAATAGAAGGCAAGAACAAATCCTTTGAGGGATTCAGCTTTGTATGAAATTGAGGAAAACAACACCTAACCATCAGAGAATGAGGAATTTGGGTGGTGACTGAGTAGGGAGGTGGAGACAGTCACCTATCAAGCTGCCCACCTATTTAACAGTCCTGGGGAATCCTGTGCAGCACCCTCTGAACCAAACTGTCCACATGTGGGGAATCTGGAAGTAGGTGGGTAAAGAAGACAATGTTACTTGTTTGCCCAAATCTATTTCTCCCCCTTTTCTTCCTTTCTGGCATGGTCCTGAAGTAGTCACACATTTAGGAAAGGGGCTCTACCCCAGCCCTGTGTTGAGGTGATGGTGGAATCTTGGATAGTTAATGCCCATCATTAATGGGTTTATTCTCCTGATAGTGAATAGTTTAGGTATAGGTATGTGACCCAGTCCTAGGATCTGAGACTAAGTCTACTGGGGGTACTTTTGGGAATATTTTCCTCAGTAATAAAAGGAGATGTATAGAGGGAAACTACCCTGTTAATAGGATGTTGCTGTGCCTTCATGCAATGCTGGAACTGCTATAGTCACCTTGCGACCAGGAAGAAAGATCTGCTGTCTGTAGAAGAAGACAAAAAAAAAAAAGTAGAAGAAGAAACCTCTGTGCCTTTGATGATGTCATCTGATGAGTGATTAAATCAACCCTGAAACTACCACATAGGAATTTTTGAACTAGTTCTAGAAAGTGACCCACTCTTTTCTCTTGAAGAGGGCTGTGGGATAGGGAGTGAGTTTTCCTTGTGAAGGAACAAAGTTGTTGTTTTTTTTTTAACTGGGAAAATAGTACAGTAGGTTATGAATGCTCAGGTTGTGACACACACACTGTAACAAGAAGTCCTTCTAAAAGGTACACTGAAATCTTGAAAAATGAAAACATTTGCCTGTCATTCAAGGTAATGGCGACCAGCCACTGGGTGTAGCTATATAGATGACCAGTGGCCTGAGAAGGACCAGGTCAATGGATCAGTATTATCATGAGAAGCACTGATTTGGAGCAGAACTCAGAATCATGGGCAGGGGCTAAGTCTCAAGGGTGTCCATCCCGTGAATGGAAGCATTGCCTTATTTTTCTTTTGAGATCTTGCCACATAAGCATTTATATGAGAACAGTTATCCTGCCTGTATCTCA
Organism: Tonatia bakeri; assembly: GCA_004024845.1. NCBI lineage: Eukaryota > Metazoa > Chordata > Mammalia > Chiroptera > Phyllostomidae > Tonatia > Tonatia bakeri. The sequence goes on from PVIA01006510.1 coordinate 80,846, forward strand.
GGACCTCACCTTCTCACTGCCCTCCTGTTACAGGAATGGAAATAAGATCCTGTCTGAGCCTTGAGACCTTGTACCACAGTCATCTAGCCAATGTCTGAGGACCCTTAGCAATGGCGCTTGAAGGTGTGCTTTCAGATCACTCTGGACATCTACTGGTGTCAGAGAGGAGCTCCTGTATCTTCATGTTGAGATAAGGAATGAGACATGTTGACACATCAGTTGCTATGGGAAGATGGGGCATAGATACTGTTATACACACCTGACAACTGAAATAATATGCCTTGGTATCAACTTTACTATAAAAAGCAGTGGTAACATGGGTTCAAAAATTATATAACTGGACTTCACTGTAAGACAATCATTCAAATCTAGACTTATAATTGTTGTACTTAGATCATCACCAAAAGAAAAATACAAAATTAAAATATTTTATGAAGAATTTATGGACAACTGAGAATACACGTTTGGACCCCTCCCAGACCATGGACCCTAGTTTGAGAAACATTAGTTTCTGATAGTCTCAGAAGGGTTATCAATATGAAAAGAAATAATATTGAAACCTAAATTAGACTTTTCTTTGTATAACATAAGGGTGAGAATTAAAGACTTAATCCAATGTTTTTTAACTATAGTATACCTAAGAATCACCTAGAATGTTTGGTAAAATGTAGATTCCTAGCCCTGCTCCCAGTAATTCTGATTCAGTAGTTCAAGGGTAAGGCCTAGGGGTCTGCATTTTAAATGGAGGATTCTAATTCAGGCAGATTACATAACATGCTTTCAGAAATACTGAACCTGGCAATAAGAAGTGGGCCACTAAACTGATACAGCACCAAGAAAAAGAGTTTTCCCCAATAACTATCTTCTATGGGGCCAAGGAGGACAACAAGCTAGAGAAATTCTCCCAAAGACAGACACACGGGTAAGAGTAGATAGATTGGTTGATCAAGGACCGATAGCAGGGAAGGGAATCTTTGCTACTCCGGTAGAGTCTGGACTTCGGACTGGTAATGATTGCTGTGCGCTATTTCCTTTTCTTTTTATCTAGTTTCAATTTCAATTATCTGGTTTTCATTCTACCATTGTGCAAGTAAATTGGAGATCAGTTAAATGTATCATTTAGACATAATTTGCCTAACTATGATGGCTATATCAGCTAAAAATTTTAGCTAAAAGTAATAGAAACCCCACCTAGACTTGTGTAAACAAAGATTTTTTATTTTAAGAGTTTTGCTGAGGTGTAATTAACATGCAATAAGTTGAACATAGTTTCACTGAATATATATACATATATATGTATACAACCTCAATCAATGTAATGAATATGTTTATCACTACTCAAAATTTCCCTTTGACTCTTTGTAATCCCTCTCACCTACCCTTGCCCCCCTGCACCACTGCTCTTCTTTTTAGCACTATAGATTAATTTGAACTTTCTAGATCAATTTTACATACGAACTTCACATAAATGGAGTGATGCAGTATATAGTCTTTTTTGGGGGTCTGTGGTCTGGCTTCTTCTACTCAGCACACTTTATTTTGAGATTCATCCATGTTGTTGTATCAGTTGTTCATTCATCTTTGTTGCTGAGTAGAATTACATTGTACGGCTGTATCTCAATTTGTTTATCCATTCACTTGTTGATGGGCTTTTGGATTGTTACCAGTTTGAAACTATTAAAAATAAAATGACTATAACCTTATAATTATTTTTGGTAGCCGTGGCTGGTATAGCTCACCAGATTGAGTGGGGGCTGTAAACCAAAGGATCACCAGTTTGATTCCCAGTCAGGGCACATGCCTGGGTTGTGGGCCAGGTCCCCACAACCCAGTAGGGGCCATGTTAGAGGCAACCGCATACTGATGTTTCTCTTCCTCTCTTTCTCCCTCCCTTCCCCTCTCTCCAAAATAAATAAAATCTAAAAAAAATATATTTTTGGCAACTACGTCTCAGTGTTGATCCATATTGAATTTGCTGTCAATTAAAACTCATTTCTCCTTAACATGTGAATTCTGTCCCATCTTGTAATGGAAGAAAAACCCTTTGAGAAGATACTGGGACAGTGCTTCAGTGTTTTTGTGGCTATCAGTAGATAACTCCCCAAACCTACTGCTTTTCCTGTGCTCTTTTTATATTTTGTTTATGCTATTACAGTTATCGCATTTTCCCCCCTTACTCCCCTGCACCCAGCCCATCCCCCTCTTCCATAATCAGTCCTTTCACTGTTGTCCATGTCCATGAGTCCCTCATATGTGTTTTTTGATTAATCCCTTCACCTTCTTTCAATCAGCCCTCTTCTCTCCTCCCCTCTTATAGTTGTCCTTCTATTCTATGATTCTATGCCTATGGTTCTATTTTGCTCATTAGTTTATTTTGTTCACTATATTTTTCTTATAAGTTAGATCATATGGTATTTGTCTTTCATCAACTGGCTTATTTCACTTAGCATACTAGTCTCCATTTCCATTCATGCTGTTGTAGAACATAGGAATTCCTTCTTTCTCTCTGCTGTGCAGTATTCCATTGTGTAGATGTACCACAGCATTTTTATCCACTCATCTACTGATGGGTACCTAGGTTGTTTTCAAATCTTGGCTATTGTATTGTGTTGGCCAAAAAGTTCATTTGTTTTTTTTCTATAAGGTGTCTCTAGTAGTGCTTAGTTGTCTTTAACTTCACTTGAAACAATTTTGTTAGAATGTATTGTGACAGCTGTCATATCAGCATGCACTTAAAAAAACTTATCAAAATTGAATTTTTGTATAGCCATTTTAATATTGAAGGTGGAAGAAAATATGTAACATTTTCATCATATTATGCTTTATTTTTCAAGAAAGGTAAAAATGAAACCGAATTGCAAAAAAAAAAAAAAAGAGAGAGAGAGAGAGAGATTTGTGCAGTATATGAGAAGGTGCTGTGACTAACTGAACATGTCAAAAGTAGTTTGCAAAGTTTTGTGCCGGAGATTTCTCACTGGATGATGATTCTCCATGGTTGGGTAGAACAGTTGAAGTTGATAGCAATCAAAATGAGACATTACTGAGAACAATCAACGTTATACCACGCAGAGGATAGCCAACATACTGAAAATATCCAAATCAATAAAGTTATTGGTGAAAATGAATAGCTGGATCAAAAGGTAGTTCCATTTTTAGTTTTTTGAGGAAATTCCATACTGCTTTCCACAGTGACTGCCCAACTCTGCATTCCCACCAACAGTGTACCAGGGGTCCCTTTTTTCCAAATCCTTGCCAACACTTGTTGTTTGTTCATTTATTAATGATAGCCAATTCTGACCTGTGTGAGGTGATATCTCATTGTGGTTTTAATTTGCATCTCTTTTATGGCTAGTGAAGTTGAGCATCTTTTCATATGTCTGTGGACCATCTGTACGTCCTCCTTAGAGAAGTGTCTCTTCAGATCCATTGCCCATTTTTTAATTGGAGTGTTTGTCTTCCTGGGGTTGAGTCGAATGAGTTCTTTATACATTTTGGAGATTAAACACTTGTCCAAGGTATCATTGGCAAATATGTTCTCCAATATGGTTGGTTCTATTTTCATTTTCATGATGGTTTCTTTAGCTTTTTTAATTTGATGTAATCTTATTTGTTTATTTTTCCTTTATTTCCCTTGCTCTAGGAGATGTATCTGCAAAAATATTGTTATGTGAGATATCTGAAAATTTACTGCCTATATTTTCCTCCAGGATTTTTATGTTATCATGACTTATATTTAAGTCTTTTATCCATTTTGAGTTTATTCTTGTGTATGGTGTAAGTTGTTGGCCCAGTTTCATTCTTTTTTTTTTCATGTACCAGTCCAATTCTCCTAACACCAATTATTGAAGAGACAGTCTTTACTCCATTTAATGCTTTTGCTTCCTTTGTCAAATATTAATTGACCATAAAGATGTGGGTTTTCCTGTGTTTTTAGTTTTTTTGTGTGTGGACACATGGACCTGGGCAACTGTGCTCTTAATTTCTATTAGTTATATCACCATCTACTCAGGCTAGATTCTAAAAAACAACACTCAGTGCATGTAACATATATATGTAATTATTTATGTAGGATTCTGAACACACAGAAATATTTGTTTCTTAAATGTCAGAGGATGCTACATACTAAATTCTTGGTTATGGGAGAATATTTTTATCTGACAAAAAAATTCAGTGTTGAAAGAGATCACAATTCCCAAGCCAAAGGGGGATAGGGGAGAGAAAGAAGAATCCAGATAGATATCAAAATAGCATGGATATTGGGAACAAAGCAAGAAAAAAAGTAGCTATAGGGGTGACTCCTGGCTCCAGCGGTCTCTTCAGTTGCCCTTCGCAATCCCTCTAACCCCCAGCTAGCTCCTCTGACCATGGCCAATTTGGAGCACACTTTCATTGCCATCAAGGATGGCATGCAGTGAAGCCTAGTGGGCAACATTCAACTGCTTCAAGCAGAAGGCATTCAGCCTTGTGGTCATGAAGTTTCTTCAGGCCTTTGAGGTACTTCTGAAGCAGCACTACATTGACTTGAAAGACCGCTCATTTTACCCCAGGCTGGTGAAGTACATGAATGTGAAGTACATGAACTCAGGGCCTGTAGTGGCCATGGTCTGGGAGGGGCTGAATGCGGTGAAGAAAAGAAGAATGATGCTTGGGGAGACCAATGCAGCAGATTCTAAGCCAGGTACCATTCAGGGAGGCTTTTGTATTCAAGTTGGCAGGAACATCATTCACAGCAGCAATTCAGTAAAAAGTGCTGAGAGAGAAATCAGGCTACAGTTTAAGCCCAAAGAATTAATCAACTATAAGTCTTGTTCTTTTGACTGGATCTATGAACAAGAGGTGGACAAAGCATCAACCACCTTCCACTCAACTTGGATGTGTCCTTAGACACAGTTCTTCATTCCATTGACTTGGAAGCAATAAGATCAATCTTTCTTTTTTAAAGCATACTTAACAATAGAGCCTTTGGAAACAAAAAAATGGCTATAAATATTCTTGTACAAGTCTTTTTGTGAAAACGTGCTTTAATTTCTCTTGGGTAAATTCCTAGGAGAAGAATGGTTCAATCACATCGCAGATATATATTTAACAGTTTAAAATTAAATGTACTGGAGTGACATTGGTTAATAAAACTATATAGCTTTCAAGTGTACAATACTTTTCACCCTTTTATTGAATTTATTGGGGTGCCACTGATTAGCAAAAATTACACAGGTTTGAGATGAACAATTCTACAACACATGATCTGTACACTGTATTGTGTGTTTGACACCCCAAGTCAAATACAATTCTATGATGTACCATCTGTATATTGCATTGCATGCTTACCACCCAAAGTCAAATCCCCTTCCTCACCATATATTTGACCCCCTTTACCCTTTACTACCCCAATCATGTCCCTTTTCCTCTTGTAACCACTATGTTGTTGTCCGTGTCTACGAGTTTTTGTTTGTCTTGGTTGTTCATTTGTTGCTTACAGTTTTATGTTCCACATGAGTGAAATCATATGGTTCTTGACTTTTTCTGTATGAGTTATTTCAGTTAGCATGATATTCTCAAGATCCATCCATGTTGTTGCAAATGGCATTGCTTTGTCTTTTCGTATGATTGAGTAGTATTCCACTGTATATCTGTACCACATTTCTGTCCATCCATCTATTTAGGGACACTTCAGATGTTTCCATGTCTTAGCCATTATGAATAATGATATAATGAACATAATGGTTCACATATCCTTGTGCATAAATGTTTTCAAATATTTTGTGTAGATATGCAGAAGAGGGGTTGCTGATTCTTTGAGGAACCTCCATACTGTTTTCCATAGTGGTTGTACCATTTTATATTTCACAAGCAGTGTATGAGAGTTCCAGTTCCTCTATATTCCCCAACAATTGGTTTGGTTAGCCTTTTTAATTTTAGACATTTTTAATAAGGAGTGGTGGGATGTCATTGTGGCTTATATTTTCCCAATGATTAATGATGTTGAGTATCTTTTTGTGTGTTTGTTGCAGTCTATATATCTCCTGTGGTAAGGTGTCTGCTCAAATCTTTCGCTTGTTATTTATTTTAATTGTGTTTGTTTCTTATTATCGAGTTTTGAGAGCTCTTTATAGATTCTGGACTCAAGTCCTTTATTAAATATATGATTTGCAAATATTTTCTCCCATTCTGTGGCTGTATTTTCATTCTCTTAACAGCACTTGTCAATGACCAGAATACTTATTTTCATGATGTAAAAAGAAACTAGACTATTTGACTCATTGTTTTAGCTAGGATGCCTTAAAAAAAACTATAACTTGGTAAGAAAACAATAATTAAAGATAAGAAAATTTTATTATCTCATATAAAAATTTCTGAGCCCTGGGCAGATAGCTCAGTTTTTTGGAGAGTTGTCCAGATATGCCAAGGTGTTAGGTTTGGTCTCTGGTCAGGGCACATATAAGAATCAACTAATGAATGTATAAATAAGTGGAATAACAAATTATTTCTCTCTCGAATCAATGAATAATTCTTTTAATTAAAAAATAAAAAGTTCTGAAGTAGTATGACTGCAGTGTTTGTTAATTTAGGTACTTGATAGTAACCTCAAGAAACCAAATTCTTTTCATTTTTCTGCTCTGCCATCCTCAGCCTCTTGGCATTACCTTCAGGGTAGTCCCCTCAGAGTTGCAGGGTGGCTGTTGAAGTTTTGTGTATCATGTTTAGACATGCACCATCAAAGTGAAGAATCTAAACTGTCTTTTCTATGTATCTCTCAGAGTGAGGAAACCTTTTTTGGAAGACCTTCTACAGACTTTTCCCCATAAGAGATGACCATCCATAAACTAGCATTAAATCCCTTAGGTCAAAGGTTGGCATGCAACCACCAGTGAGCCAAATCCAGCCTGTTGCCTGCTTTAGTACAGACAGTGAGGTAACAATGGTTTTTACATTTTTATAGGAATGAAAAAGTCAAAAGTAGAGTAATATTTTGTGACATATGAAAATTATGTGAAATTCAAATTTCAATGTCTTAAGACCTTCCATTTTTTACTTGAACAAGTAGAGAGCTAGAAAGATGTCACTCCTGCCCTGATGAGAAAAAAACTGAACAGAGAGCAAATTAAGGACTCCATGAACCCTTCAGAGACCTGAAGTCAGAAGTCAAATGACCTGGAGAGAGACAAGCTCCACAGGGACATGCAGGACCTGAACATTTGCTTCCCTGGGGCAGGTACTGCTAGATACCATATAAGAGAGTAAGAACTTCAAACTAGAAATTTTGATGGATTGCTGGAGGCAATTGTTGAAGTATGAGCTAGCGTGAGAGTATGTATCTCCTGGGAGCTGTAGTGATAAGGACATTCTCAACTGCTTGCTGCATTTCTCTCAAGGAATCCTTCCACCTCAGGCTATCTCAAAAGAATTGAGGGAAAACTCCTTTTCTCTCTTAGGTGCTGACTGGGGGAGGGGAACTGCAGACATTGCAAAATCAAAAATTCATTCAGACTTTTCCCCCTATCTTTTTAATGAAACAAGCAGTTTAATCTGCAAAGGAAAGAGATTCTATGGAAGATTCTGATGGGGGAGTCCCAACTGAGATTTTTAGGGGATTGAAATAAATCCGTGCCCCTTCATTAAGCACTGATCTCCTTTTGAGTAGTATATCTTGCTTTGCTCTGGCAGAGACTAAATGCCTTACCCTAGGCATACAATACTCCTAGGCACACAACCTTAGTTGCTTATCATTAATTTTTATTTCTGATCTAAAAGCAATAAAATATGGTGTTCCCACAAATGTTCCATAATGAAAGGAAAGTAAATACAAGATTTCACTCAAGCAGGTACTAGAAGCACAAGTAAGTTTTGTGAGCAGGTAGCTCACGTTCCCTGGGTCCTATACCTATGGGATCATGAAAAATTACCTATGGCCAAATTATAGAGGAATAAAAAACTATTTGTCCTAGTTTACTAATTGGTCTATGATATGTTTGCTATCACCAGTTAGAAGTAGACTGCTACAGTGTTACAGTTCTACTCAGGGAGGGCAGTGGTGAAGCAACATCTTATCAGTGAGCAAAACTTTAAGCAATCAAACTGATAGCACATTTTGTTAGGAAGGAAAGAGAAGTGTACATCTACACTAAGTCATAGGCAATTTCTAATGGTTTAGTTGGAGGGTTGGGAACTGGAAAGGAGCAAGATTGGAAGTATAATGGCATAGAGATCTGGGGAAGAAGCATGCATATGTAACTCTCAAAATGGTCTCAGGGTTTGGGACTATTTATATAACATGAGAATACTCACCAAAGGCCCCAACTACAGAAGAGGCTCTAAATACTAAGGTGGACAAGATGACTCATCCCATGACTATCAGTCAACCTCCCTTCCCAGTCACCCAGTTCTTGCTCAAAAGACTCATGAACAAAGGACCAACTCCTCCTCATAAGGCTGAATTGGCCTTTGCTGACTGACATTTTATTAAACCTGATTGCTTGTTGTGAGCTCCCAGTGAAGCATTATGGCTCAAGAGGATAAACCAACTACACCGTGGCATGCTGATTATACTCTTCCCCCTCACTTGTAGAGGAGGCAGTGACTTATCTCTCTAATGTCTATTCTGGAAATGGATTTACCTTCCTTGTTGACTATGCTTCTGCAAATCTCACTTATTGAACACCTCACTTACCATTATGATATCACATAGAATACTCTCTGACCAAGAAACTCATCTTACAGCAGAAAAACTCAGTCAATGACCTGGTATTCACCGGTTTTACCACATATCTCATCACCCAAAGAAACTAGCCTTATAGAATGGGAAGGGTAATAGTAGTACCAGTTGGGAGACACCACCTTGCTAGATTGAGATACCATTCTACAGTAACTGATAAATATGTGGTGCTTTTATTCATAGCTAGAACACATGGATCCAGGAATCAAGGGATAGAAAGAGGAGTGACTTGTCTCACAATTACACATAATGAACCACTTGTAAACATATTGCTTCCTGTCTTTGTGACTCTGAACTCTTCCAGTTTAAAGTTTGTAATACTGAAGAGAAGAATGCTTCCACTTAGGTATTATTCGACAACAGTTATTTTATCATATCAAGCTTCTCATGCCATTGGAGAGACAAGCCAGAAAAAAGGGAGGGAGCTACTGATTAGGCTGGCATGATTGACTCTATCAAGGGGAAATAGAGCTGCTGCTGTCCAGTGGGGCAGGGGTGAGTATAGATGGTACCATCTCCTTGGCACTTCCTGCTACTGCCATGTCCAGAAGTAAAAGGTAGTAGAAGACTAAAGTAACTCCATATAGGCAGGATCACCAAGGGCTCAAAATTTAGAATTGGAAGTGGGGGAGGGAGATCATAAATACCAGTCACAAGAAAATTATAAGACATTGAATAAGATACAAATAAGTGGAAGACTCATGGACATGGACAACAGTGTGGTAATTGTGGGGTAGGGAAGGATGTACAAGGGGGATAAATGGTAATAGAAAAATGCAATAAAAATTAATAATAAAAAACAACAGGCAACCAAAAAATAAATACCAGTCACAGTCTCTTGATTGGTTGTGGAAATAAAGAATTCCATTTGCATATCCTTGCTTTATGTGTTACACATATGTATGTATATCTATAAATATTTTTTATATTTTATTGAATTTATTTGAATGACATTGGTTCATAAAATTATATAGGTTTCAGATGCACGATTCCATAATACATCTTTGTACATTGTATTGTGTGTTCTCCACACAAAGTCAAGTCTCCTTCCATCATCATTTATCCTCCCTTTACCCTCTTCTACCTCCCCCTTAACCCCCTTTCCCTCTGGTAATCACCATACTTTTGTCTGTGTCTATGAGGTAGTTAATGGTAATGGTAGTCTTTTTTTTAGTATAATAACAGAAAAATAGGAAAATATTGCTGGAAAATATCTCAACAATGGCATCCTGTCCAAGTGATTACCTAGATCTTAGAAATTGACCTGATTCTTGTCCTTTCTGAGGTTCTGTTCAATTTTTTCTTTGATTCTGTCAGTTCTATCATTCTTCTTCCAGTAAATTCCTTTTATTCTTTTGTTAGAGTAAATCAGATTTCATTGCTTGCAATTAAGGGACCCTAATTGATACCTCATATACTGACTGCTTAATGAAAAAGACAAGTCACAAAACAGTATGGAGAGTAGAGGACTGAGTACATGCTCCAGCATCCTGCTTCTACTCTAAATATTTGAAAATGACAGAAATGATCTATTTTTAAAAGAAATAGCTAGGGGTGGATGGGGAAGGAGAGAATGATGGGAGAAAATTGGGACAACTGTAATAGAATAACATCTTTTAATAAAAGAATAACCCTTACAAATGGCAAAAAAAGAAATAAATATATTGCCTGCAAACTAGAAGAGGCACTTTCAATAGATCTAGAATTATGAGGAATCTGTGGAAGAGGGAAGACAAATGTGACTGGAAGGTCACATTTCAGGTTTCAATGGAAACCAAACCTTGAATCACACAAGCAAGCAATAAAAAAAGCTCCAAAAGTTGAAGTCCTCTTGGAGGAGAGGGTATTCCAAGATTAGAGATAATAGAAACTTGTAGCAAGAGAGCCAAGGGTGATTACTTGAAGGATGAAACAAGGGCAGCTGCGTGAGAAGTTCTTGGACTGCAGAAGCAAGGGCTCTTGGAAGGCAAGGAATTCTCCTACCCTCCTTATAGAAGGAATATACCTTATGGAAGACTACCTATAAATGCACTCTGTCCCGCAGCAAGTACTGAGTACAGGCTCTGGTTAACATAATACTCATGCAAGGTTCAAATCAGCATATCAGATGATTCCATTTATTTGATCTTTGTGAAAAAGAAAACTCACCAAATCTATTTATAGAGAGTGAATATATATTTTATATGCATAAAAGGGGTCTGGAAGAATATACAGCAATCAATTAACAATAGTTATTCCTTAGAGGTGACCAGAAAACTACTTCCACTTTTTACTTTATGGAATTTTTATTATGTAGATTTTTGGGGATAGTGTATCTTCTTTTTTTTAACTTTTTTAAATTTTAATTAATTATTTATTTATTTTTATTGTTGTTCAAGTACAATTGTCTCCATTTCCCCCTGCCACTCCTCTCCATCTCACTCATCTCCACCTCCCACTCTCGATCCTACCCCCTTTGGCTTTGTCCACGAGTCCTTTATACTAGTCCTTTATACAAGTTCCTTGATGACTCTTCCCCTGCTTCCCCCCATTATCCCTCTCCCCCTTCCCCTCTGGTTACTGTCAGTTTGTTCTTTATTTCCAAGTCTCTGGTTCTGTTTTGGTTGCTTGTTTGTTTTGGTGATTATGTTCCACTTATAGGTGAGATCATATGGTATTTGTTTTTCACCACCTGGCTTATTTCATTTAGCATAATGCTCTCCAGTGCCATCCATGCTGTCACGAAAAGTAGGAGTTCCTTCTTTCTTTCTTTTTCATAGTATTCCATTGTGTAAATGTACCACAGCTTTTTGATCCATTCATTTAATGATGGGCATTTAGGCTGTTTTCAGCACTTGGCTATTGTAAATAACATGGCTATGAACATTGGGGTTCATAGGTTCTTCTGAACTGGTGATTCAGGATTCTTAGGGTATAGTTCCAGCAGTGGGATTGCTGGATTGAAAGGCAGTTCCACCTTTAGTTTTTTGAGGAAATTCCATACTGTTTTCTACAGTGACTGTACTAGTCTTCTTTCCTACCAACAGTGCACTAGGGTTCCCTTGGCTTTCTATATTGGCTTCTTTTATTTAGCCCTTTTCAAGATTTATCCAAGTTGTGCCATATATCAGTACTTCATTCTTTTTTATGGGTGAATAATATTCAACTGTATAGACACACCACAATTTGTTTATAAACTCATTAATTGACAAACATTTTAGTTGTTTCCACTTTGGAGCTATTATAAATAATGTTGCTATGAACATCTGCATACAAGCAATTATGTGGACATGTTTTCACTTTTTTGGGTATACACCTAGGTGTGAAATTGCTGGGTCATATGGTAACTTTTTGTTTCACTATTGAAGGAATTGCCAAACTATTTTCCAAACCAGTTGTACCATTTATATTCCCACTAGTAATGTATGATGGCTCTGATTTCTCCATGTCCTCACCAACATTTGCTATTGTCCAGTGTACTTACTTTTGTAATTAAAATCCTTGATAGACACCTTTTAGGAGGACTTTGGGAACCATGCTGGATATACATGTGTGAGCTTCCAGGCACCAAATTTGGAAATATGACCCTGTTCTCTGGACACAGATAATTCAACTGAGAGTGGTCATCTGATCCTAACAGAACTAATAAGCCTTTTTTCTGTAGCTCTTGGAATTGAGACTCTTTCCAGTCTGAGTTTAACAGCTCTCTTAAATAAAGAAGGAGATGGAAACTCTACAGCCGTTGGTAATCATTTCTCACCCTGTGGACCAGGAAGCAGCAAGAATCAATGGTCAGTAAGAGAGAAAGGATTGCAGCAAATATGTGTTAAGAGACAGAGATTAGATATGGAAAGAGAGGACTTCCTGAGTGTTTGAGACTTTGATTCCTTCCTGAGGCCCAGCTTCCTCCTGCCTTTGGATTTTTCAAGCCACTCATATCTTTATAAAACATTCTGTTTCTTGCATAAACTAATCTGAGTTTTTTTCTGTTACTTGCAACCAAAAAATATATGAACTAATACAGAAAAAAACACAAAAATGATTAAAAAGGGTGTCGTATAAAACAAAAACAACAGGCAGCCTCTTTAGATAACCAAGAACAAGAAAATACATCATCATTTTTCTTTCCTTCTTTTTCTGGATACACTCCATTCTCCTGCTGCTTTCTGCAAATCAGATTCTTTCCCTCTCTCAGAGCCCCACTGCTCCACCATGGTTTGTTTGCAGGTTTACAATGCTAGGGACTCCCAACTTGAGTCTGTGTGACTTCTGTATGACCTCTCTGTTCAAAATGCCTAGAGCTGTCTTCCTGAACAGTCCCTCAGAATGCTATTTCCAGTTCTCAGAATAACCTAATTGGCTTACTTTGGGGTATGTGTCTAGCTCTGGTTCCAAGACCTGTGGTCAAATGTTTGAGGCCTCCTTCCACAGTCTGTGTTCAGGAAAATTTCTTCACGAAGAAAGATTGGGCATGGAGGAAATAGGGAATGCATATTGGTGCAACCAGTGTGGAAAGCAGTATGAAGTTACCTCAAAATATTAAAAATGGAACTCCCTTATGACCCAGTATTCCACTTCTAGGAATATGTGCAAAGAAACCCAAAACACTCATTTGAAAGAACATAAGCACCCTTATGTTCATTGCAGCATTATTTACAATAGTCAATATTTGGAACCTGCCCAAGTGTCCATCTGTAGCTGAGTGGATAAAATAACGATGGTACATTTACACAATGGAATACTACTTGGCTATAAAAAAGAAGAAAACTTTACCCTTTGTGACAGCAGGAATAGACCTGGAGGACAGTTTGCTAAGTGAAAATAAGCCAGTCAGGGAAAGACAAATACCATATGATTTCAATTATACATGAAATCTAATGAACAGACTGAACTAACAAGCAAAGTGGTGACAGACTCATAGATAGAAGCCAGGATGACAGCTCTGGGGAGGTTAGGGGGTGGAGGAATCAAGCAAAAAGGAAAAAGGACTTATGGACATGGACAACAATGTGGTATCTGTGGCGGGGGGCGGAGGGGAGCATGTGAGGGCTAAATAGTAATGGAGAAAATACAATAAAAAAAAGAAAATAAGTCCTGGCTGGTGTGGCTCAGTGGATTGAACATTAGTCTTTGAACCAAAAGGTTGCCAGTTTGATACCCAGTCAGGGCATATGCCTGGGTTTTGGGCCACATCCCTAGTTGGGGGTGTGCAAGGGGCAACCAGATGCATGTCTCTACTGAACATTGATGTTTCTCTCCCTCTCTTTCTCCCTCCCTTCCCCTCTCTAAAAAATTAATTAAAAAATATTTATAAAAAAAATAAAACAAAAAGCTTAAAAAAAGTGTATACCTTCTGAGTCCCTGCACACTTGGGAGTATTTTTTTTCTGCCTTCATACATGAGTGATAGGTAGGTGGGATATAGAATTCTTGGATTACAACCTTGGTTTTCCATAAAATTATAGATGGTGGTCAATGGTCTTCTTATATTTTGTGGTGTGGAAGACAAATCTGAGAATGACCTGATTTTTTTCCCTTTGTGGTTAACCTGCTTTTTTATTTCTGGATTCTTGTAGAATTTCTTTCCTTACTCTGGAAATTTTTTCATGTTGTTTTCCTTTTGAGTCATTATCATCATATTTTTATTTTATAGATTATAGAATAATTTCTTTAGACTTTATTCTCAATAACGGACTTGGTTTATGGCAGTATCTGCTGTACTGTGCACTGTCTCCACTGTGTTTTCAAATTTGATAATCATGTTTTTTTATCTGAAAGCAAGCTTAGATTATTCCCTCTTCAAAGATGGAATGTCCTTTCAAATCTCAATGAGAATATTTCAAAGGTAAACATTTCCTCAGAATGTTCTCTGCTCTTAAATTTCTGAGACTTTTCACAAGCTCATTACTTGTCTCTGTTCATTCTCAAGGATGTTGGGCTGTTTGTATATTACAGACATTAGAGATATGTTCCCTCAGAGATGGTATCCTAGACAGAGGGTAGAAGAAAACGTTTTATTTGCTATATTTGGGGAATTCAATTGGGACATGAAGAGTATGGAATTGGCTACCAAAACGTAGTCGTATGCTAGGAAGATTACTGTATTTTGCTGTAAAATGTGCATCCACATTTTAAGCCCAAACTTTCAGGAAAAAAATCTTTAATTTTTTAACTCAATTTTTCATTTATTTACATTTAGATGTTTGTTTTTTTGTGTTACAAAGGAAATTTACCATTTAATTTTTAACATATTATTGTACAAGAATTTTTTTAATTATATTTATTGATTATGCTATTACAGTTGTCCTGATTTTTCCCCCTTTCCCCCTCCACCCAGCAGACCCTACTTCTTCAGACAATCCACCCACCCTTGTTCATGTCCATGGGTCATGCATGTAAGTTCTTTGGCTACTCCATTTCATATCCTGTACTTTACATCCCCATGGCTATTCTGTAACTACCTACTTGTACTTCTTTTTTTTATTGCTGATCAGTTACAGTTGTCCCCATCCCCCCCAATGGCTCTCCCCCACCCTGTCCAATCCCCGCTCCCAAAGACAGTCCCCACCCCATTATCCTTGTCCATGGGTCCTTTGTACATGTTTCCCTTCTTTCCCCCGTTATGCCCCTCCTCCCTCTCCTCTGGTCACTGTCAGTTTGTTCTTTATTTCCATGTTTGATTCTTTAATGTTCTTTTGTTTGTTTTGATGACGAAGTTCCACTTATAGGTGAGATCATATGGTATTTGTCTTTCACTGCCTGGCTTATTTAATTTAGCATAATACTCTCCAGTTTCATCCATGCTGTCTCAAAGGATAGAAATTCCCTTTTTCTTTCTGAAGGACCTCCTACCCTATGCAACATCATGGAGGCAACTGGAAAGCATTATGCTAAGCGAAATAAGCCAGGCAGTGAAAGATAAATACCATATGATCTCACCTTTAACAGGAACCTAAACAACAAAACAAAGAAAGAAGCAGGGTATAGTCAAAGACACTGCATTTGAGGACCGGTGGAAAGTGACCAGAGGAGAGAGAAGAGGGATTTCGGGGGGGAGAGGAGGAGGGGTT
>PVIA01006511.1:0-75735 GCA_004024845.1 Tonatia bakeri
TATTGGAAGTTTTAGCCACAGCAATCAGACAAGAAAAGGAAATAAAAGGCATCCAAATTGGAAAGGAGGAAACAAAACTGTCATTGTTTGCAGATGACATGATAGTGTACCAAGAAAATTCTATAGACTCTACCAAAAACTGCTTGACCTACGAAATGAATTTGGCAAAACAGTGGGATACAAAGTCAATATCCAGAAATCAAAGGCATTTTTGTATACCACCAATGAAACAGCAGAAGCAGGAATCAAGGGAAAAAAAATCTCATTTGAAATAGCAAAAAGAAAAATAAAATACCTAGGAATAAACCTAACCAAAGAGATAAAAGACCTGTATGCAGAAAACTATATACCACTGAGGAAAGAAATCAAGGAAGACACAAACAAATGGAAACATATATTGTGTTCATGGATCAGAAAAATTAATATCATCAAAATGTCCATAATACCCAAAGCAATTTACACATTCAACGTGATACCTATTAAAGTACCAATGGCTTATTTCACAGACATAGAACAAACACTTCAATCATTTATATGGGACCATAAACAACCCTGAATAGCTGCTGCAATTTTGAGAAAGAAAAGAAAAGTAGGAGGGATCACAATACCTGACACTAAACTATACTACAAGGCCACTGTAATCAAAACAGCCTCGTACTGGCATAAAAACAGGCACGTGGACCAATGGACAAGAACAGAGAGCCCAGAAATAAACCCAAGTCTCTATGGTCAACTGATATTTGACAAAGGAGGCAGCAACATAAAATGGAGTAAAAATAGCCTCTTCAACAAATGGTGTTGGGAGAACTGGACAGCTATGTGCAAAAAAATGAAACTAGAACACCAACTTACACCTTATACAAAAATAAATTCAAGATGAATAAAACAGTTAAATATAAACTGTGACACCATTAAAGTACTAGAGGAGAACATAGGTAGGAAAATCTCAGATATTTCACATAGAACCTTTTTTACTGACATGTCTCCTAGAGCAAGGGACATAAAGGAAAGAATAAACAAATGGGACCTCATCAAAATTAAAAGCTTCTGCACAGCTAAAGAAAACAGAATCAAAAAAAAATGAGAATCAACTGTATGGGAAAACATATTTGCCAATGATACCTCAGACAAGGGCTTAATCTCCAAAATATATAAAGAACTTACATGACTCCACTCTAAGGAGACAAGCAACCCAATTAAAAAATGGGCAAAGTATTAGAACAGACATTTCTCCAAGGAAGTCATACAGAGAATCCAGGGACACATGAAACGATGTTTAACATCACTAACTGTCAGAGAGATGCAGATTAAAACCACAATGAGGTACCACTTTACACCAGTCAGAATGGTCATCATAAGGAAAGCAACAAACAACAAGTGTTGGAGAGGTTGTGTAGAAAAGGGGACCCTAGTGCACTGTTGGTGGGACTGCAGACTGGCACAACCACTGTGGAAAACAGTATGGAACTTCCTCAGAAAACTAAAAATGAATCTGCCTTTTGACCCAGCAATTCCACTGCTGGCACTATATCCTAAGAATCCTAAAACACCAATCCAAAAGAACCTTTGCACCCCAATGCTCATAGCAGCACAATTTACAATAGGCAAGTGCTGGAGGCAACCTAGATGCCCATCAGTAAATGAATGGATCAAAAACTATGGTGCATTTACACAATGGAATTCTATGCAGCAGAAAGAAAGAAGGAGCTCCTAACCTTTGCAACACCATGGATGGAACTGGAAAGCTTGATGCTAAGCAAAATAAGCCAGGCAGTGAAAGACAAATACCATATAATCTCACCTTTAACAGGAACCTAAACAACAAAACAAAGAAACAAGCAAAATATAGGCAAAGACACTGTAATAGAGGACACGCTGAAAGTGACCAGAGTAGA
The DNA here is from genome assembly GCA_004024845.1 of Tonatia bakeri. Classification (NCBI taxonomy): domain Eukaryota; kingdom Metazoa; phylum Chordata; class Mammalia; order Chiroptera; family Phyllostomidae; genus Tonatia; species Tonatia bakeri. The sequence continues at coordinate 1,896 of PVIA01006511.1, forward strand.
GAGAAGAGGACGTTTCAGGGGAAAAGAAGAAAGGTTTACAGGAACAAAGTTAAAGGACACACGGACAAAAACTAGGGGGAGGGTGGTAATGGAAGGGAAGTGGGGAGGGAAGGGTGGGCCAGCTGGAATGGGAGTAAAAGGGGAAAACTGTACTTGAACAATGATTAAAATAAAAAAATAAAAAGAATTACATTTAGTAGCATTTCTCAAGTAACAAATGACTTATTCTTTAATGATATTAAATATTCAGATTATATGAAGCTGAATATATATATATATTCAAAAGTGTATATGTGTGTGTGTGTGTGTGTGTGTATAAACTTTTAAAATGATCAAAAGTTGATGTTAGAGACTGGTTTAAAATGGTGTAAAGTTAGTAGTCCTTGACACAACTCTCTCTTCTTCCTTGCATTGTTCTTACAAAAACATAAAAGGATTCCAATTGTATTTCCATCAGACATTCAAACACCCAACTACTTTCTAGAATTCAGAAGAAATTTAATATCATATGCTGATAAAACTGGAATGAGAAATATAACTAATGGCCAACCTATATATTTTGACCAAAACTAAAATAAAAGCACTGATAAAAGAGAAAGTAAAGCAAGGTTTGTCTCTCCTTCTATATTTGTCACCTGGCTTAGAATTCCATGGTTTATATCAACAGAAAAGCAAGCAGCTGGCCATTCTGGGTAATAAAAATGTCTAATTAATACTTCTCTATGTCTTTTATTGTTTCACAAATTTTCTACAAAGTTTATTTATAATATAGGAAAAACAATATTGAAGCTGAAAAGCACATCAGAGAACAACGGTCTTGTCTTCGGTAGAACTGAGAATATTTGGTGACAGAGAGGAGAACTGTTAAACCAAGGTCAGATAGATAATAGCTATTGAATCAGAATCAGAACTTTGGGCTTTTAATTGTTTTTCAATTGTTTTTGTACAATATAAAAATAATAATATATAGAAACAGATTTTTCTACATTTCTATTCATTCAAATATAGAGTAATAGCCTATCATGACAGCATTCTTGTCAAAAAGGAGCTGACACATTTCACTTATGCATATTCCTTCCATCAATTATACAAAAATATAACTCAAACAAAAGTTTACTACTCAATAGGTTAGGTATCATTTATTTAATCCTATTGGGAGGGAAAAAACTTAGGTAAAAATTTATGTAAGGACTTTATTATATTGACATAAGAATGAACTAACAAAAATCATTAAACTATTTTATTGTTAAAGCTCTTATTCAAGTAACTCTTGTTATTCTCATCAGCTAGATAGGGGTGAACATATTAGTTTTCGAAGATTTCACAAAAAACATTGTTTTAATATGTGCATATGTTTCACTTGTATCTACAAATATACCAGTTCTCATTACTAGATAATCGCTTTGTTAACTATTTAATGTGTTCTTTTTTTACTAGCTCTGTCAAATGTGTGAAATGTTGGATATGCTTACTTTTTCACTGAATATAGAAAGAACTGCAGTTTGAATATAATCATGCATTGACTGAAACCACATTAATCACATCAATGTACTGTTTTCTCTTTTTAACTTGTTAAATTAAACCTATATATTTTTCTGCACATTTTATTTTTCCTGCTCATAATACACAATGGAAACTTTTTTCCCTCTGAAATAATTCTGGAAATTTCACTGCAGATTTGTGCACTAGGATGTCAAGGGTGAACTGAACTCAAATCACAAATGTGGAAACAAAATATATAAATTACAGTATGAAGCAGGTATTCAATATAGTTATATCATTGTCACATTTTTAAGTATATCAAAAAGATAAACTCTGCCTTTTACAGACAAATTAGTGAAACCTAGAGAAAGCTTATAACAAAGGAAGTGCTACTGACACCAACCAGGTCTCTCTTCACTCCATACTTACTCCTTTAGTTTTGTTCTCTCTGTGGTCCATCTTGACACACCAAAAAATCACTTATTATGAGCTTCTTCTAGGTACACACAAGGTGATTCAGTGTCATGGTTTAAGTTGTAGCTCTTTCTTTTCCTTAGATGTAGTGCTAAGTAGCTGCGGCATACAATCCCTTTTACACTTTTGTACACAGTTGGAATCCTTCCGACTACCAACAATAAGAATTTTCCTCTGATTTCCAGTCTCAAAATATTAGAAGTGGAAGTGAATATGGAAAAATTTGATTCAAGGTACTTAATTTACAGATTAAAAAAAAACAACTGGTGAACTGTAAGCTATTTTAATAGCATTCATCTGGAGTTTTTATATTCCAGAGTGGCCTATATTGTTTTTTACTTATTCCTTATAGACAGTTTCACCCTATGTTCCTTGTAAGATTCTTGAGGGATAAAATGATCCTAAACATTGATATTCTTCATAGTGCCTTGCAATATAATTCATGCTTAATCAATATTTGCAGAATGATTATATAAATAAGGAAATGAAAAAATGAGGAAATAAATATACAGAAGCTATCTACTTAATTCTTTCTGGCCAGTCTCCTATTACCTTAAAACAACATATTCTTCAAATTTTAACATAGTCTCTCATTTTAATACACTAACTGTCATCTTGTTCTTTCATCTTATTTAAAACTGCTAACATAATTTTAAAGTTTATTACACAATGTAAGAATGAAATTAGAAGGAAAATAATTTGATTAAGCAGTATAAACTGTAAATTTCTACTAATCCAATCTTGGCAAAAAAGCGGGGGAGGAGTTCTATGGAAAGTAATTTCACTGGGTGATCTGGTTATAAATTCCTAATGGGGCAGATCGTGTTGGGTAGTCACATGTCAGACATGTAACTTCCTTAGTGAAAGGTTTATCTTTGTCTTAAGCAAGCTCTGGCCATTGTTTCATGCCTCTAGGTTAACACAGTTTTAAAATAAGTTGGTAACTCTCTTCAAGAGAGTACTTAATCTTGTTAACTATTCTGTAATCCAAATTCTGCTCTGTGTTCCCCCACCTTCATTTAATCTTCTTTATGCTTCCTCTTTAATCTCAAATGCAGAAGGAAACTGAAAAATTGTTATTCCCAAGGGAGCATTTGAGATCTTGCTCCTACACATCAGTTTGGCTCAAATAAATACTTATACAATTTTTCTACAGTTTTGGAAGTTTCTTACCTCAACAAAATCAGGATGGTATTTAAAAAGACACATAACTCTTCTCCCTATAAAAAGGTTGGCTTAAGATAAAATGTTAAGATGTTTTTTAGGGTGCATAACCTGCCACCTTCTCAAATTGCCAGCATCTGAGTAAAGCAACATAAAGATTCAATTCTTGTCTCTACTTATTGATTCTGGTAGTTATTGGCAGCACAAAGTCTGATGTTTCTGGTTTCAATATAAATAAATGAAAAATGTTCAAAATCATTCATTGTTAGAGAAATGCAAATTAAAGCTATGATGAGATTCTACTACATGCCTATTAGAATTGCTAAAATAAAAATTACTAGTGATAAGTGCTAGAAAGAATGTTAAGCGATGATTGCATATTGCTAGTGAAATTGTACAGACTCTGGAAAATAGTTTTGCAGTTTAAAAAAAAAGAAATAAACATGAATTTACCATATAGTTTATCAGCAATCATATTCCTGCATATTTATTATAAAAATCTAAAAAAATTGCTCACATGAATACCTGTACACTATTTGTAATAGTACAAAAGTTCCTTCCACGTGTGAATGGATAAATAAAATGTGGTACATCCCTACAATGGAATACTATTCAGCAGAAAAAAATGGGGGGGATGATGATAATTACAGATCAGTGGTTATGGGATGTTAGAACTTGGGAGAGGGCGTGTCTCTAAAGGGGAAAAAAATAAAAGAGTTTCTTATAGTGATGAACATGTACTATATTCTGATTTTGGTGATGATTACATATTCCAAATATGCATATGGAATTTCAAAGAACTATATACCAAAAAGCGTATATATGAAACCTGAATGAGGTCTACATTTGAGTTAATAATATTGCACCAATATAAATTTCTTGAATTTAATAATTTACTATGATTAGATGTTATCATTAGAAGAAGTAAGATGAATGGTGTATGGGAACTCTCTGTATTAATTTTGCAATTATCAGGAAGTCAAATTATTTCAAAATAAAAGTTTAAATGTGATAAAACAAAAGATACTTTTTATTGTATTATTTACCTAAAATAGAGGGGAGTTACTTATAAAATTCAACTTTGTTTTCTCCATTACCTTTGATTTATTATCCATTTTGGTGATTCCTATTTGTAAATGTACCTCATAAAAAACAAAATACTTTCAACACAGATCATAATATATGCAAGTTCCATTTTCCCAGTTAGTACACAACTCAATAATCTTTCTGAGAAAAAAATCTAGGATAAAATCTTTAGAATGATGAGCAAAAAGTAAATTTGTCCACTAGCATCTCTGATTTTTTTTATACAGTTAATATTTTATTTGTAGGTTCTTCTCAGCCTTCATTATTTAAAAAAAATGGCTAACAGGAGAGGATTGATAGTAAAAGAAATAAAGTCATTTCAGATCAAAGACTAGAATTCTACCACCAAAAGAAAAAAATATTGGGAGAAAATTTTCCACTGGACCTTTTCTATTTCTGCCCATTTCTTAGTAAAAGCATTGGTAGTTTCTGTTTTGTGTTACCTTTTCAAGGATGTTTGTAGGACAAACAGGTTGATCAAATAGAGATAGGGATCTCCTCTGGGAGAGAGGGCAGATTTTTTGCCTGAACAGAATAATGAAAATATGCTTTCCATCAGGGCAAGTATTGGGTGGGTTACTAGATGAGGTTTCATATAATTGGTGGTTTTCTAAATTCAAGAGTTGCTCAGCGGTGACACAAACTCACTGTGTGCACATCATCCACCTGGATCTGCTTCTACATTGCCTGCTTGGGATTTGGGAGAGCAAGGGGAACTGATGGGAACATCAAGTTCATATGTGTGCTATGCTATGAATGAATACAGTTTTTTGGCTGTGTTGCAGGAGAGTATGAAACTCTGACAAGTTAACTTGCTGGTCTGTGAATAGAAAAAAAGGCCAGATGAAAAAATTTGAGGATCATAGGGAATTTCACAGACTTCTTTTGAAATGTCAGAATTCTTTCCTAGCCATTCTTGGACATAATGTATCCTTCTTTACCTTATAATGGCAACCTCAGACTAGCCTAAAAGGTATAACTGCTGGATAAAAGACTGTCTAAAATAAGATTGGCAGCTTAAAACTTAATTCTGTTTTCAGTTTATAAATATTATTTGTTCCTGATTTACACGACCCTTCCTGACAAAGTTCTGGATGGGGTAGAAGAGTGGGGGAGAAAAAAAAGATGAAGTTTTAGCTACTCCAGATTTTGTGGATGTGGAGAGAGAGCCAAAGTCCAGTACTTAGAGGAGCGGTGACTTTAGACCATGGGAAGTATGAAGAAGTTAGTGGTGGGGGCATTAATGATCTTTCAGAGCTGTCTCTGGAGCCTTCCTCCAGAGCATAAACATCCTGTTCCTATCCTGTTCTTTTAAATGATGTTTAAGAAGGAGGGGAACCAATTTGAACATTCAGCTCTTGTCTGCTGTCCTGTGCATAACAAAGTACATTATCATTGACCCAAAAGTCTCATAACTTCTGTCAAGATCTAGGAAACTTTGGCAAGCAAATTTCTTCCCATACAAATAATAAAAAAGCTTTGAAAATATAAGAATAAGAACAAGAGCAATAATACTGGATTCTGGATGATTTAAATGATGTTATATAAGCAGTTTATCACAAGTTTACAAAGGCATATGAAATAATGTATCTGATATCCTGCCACATTTCTGAGTCTTGGCTTCCAGTTCTTGTGTAATCTATGGTAGACAGTTGAAAATGAGCTTTGATTTTCTATATATTGACACCACTGCACCTTGAGCAAACTATATGTTATTCAGTAGGCAGATCATATATATAAGCTTGGAAAATTAACATACCAAGAGCATCCCTTAACCAATAGAGGAATGGAGTTTGTCATGGTCAGTTTTCAGATAGATAGTTCTGACAAGCATTGCATATGCTTCTGCGGAAGTCCTAAGGAGAATTAAGCCCCACTTCCCCATGGTTACCTTAGTAACAGCTTTGTTATTGGCTTTCCTTCCTTCCTTTACTTTTCTGCACATCCTTCACTCTTGCTTCCTGAAATAATCACCTAAATAGCCTACCTAAACACAAATACTTGTCTGAAGCTCTTCTTTTGAAAATACCTAATTTAAGACAAAGAAAACAGTTCATTCTACAACAGATATGTTTAGGTTGCATATTTATAAACATTTTTCTGTTTAAATAAATTCACATATTTCCATAAAATAAAATTAAAGGTTTATATCACAAAGTATATTTTGAATTGAAGTTTACAAAATTAATAACAACCTTTCAGCCTTGTCATAATACTATTTTATGTTGCAAGATGATTCTACTGACTAATGACCATCTGGGTTTATAATAATTTGTGAATTTACATTGGAATGCATTAATAAGATGCCTAGACAAAATCAAGATCACAACCCCTTGTTTGACACCAATTCAAAATTATTATACTGTGCAAAAGAATATTTTATCTTGGACCTGTTTCATATTAAGTATTTGGGAATATTCTAAAAGAGCATTCAAACTTTGAGGCTACTTTGCTATTTTTGTGGAAAATCTACAATATTACAACTACAAATAAGATCTGCAACTAAGACCTAAAAGCATTAATCTGTATTGTATTCATAAACTATTGGATTCTGTTCCAGTTCTTATGTGAGTTAAACGACATTTAGATAATTCACAATATTAGAAGAGAATCAGTGAATTTTCTACAAGAAAGCAGAGGTTGGAAATGAAAATTAGTGAAACAAATTCTACAGAGAAGCTACTTGTCCCATAATAACCTATGGAAGAAGTGGAGGGACTAAGAGTTTTGTGAAGTTTTTTTTTTGTTTGTTTGTTTGACTTTTGTTAATTAGTATTGAGTGTGACAATAGAACTCAAACATTATTAAATGCTTGCTGTAGTAATATGTGGTAAAGAATTCCTCCAAGTTGTATTTATATCCATCAGTGGTCATACTAGATAAACTAAATAAATCAATAGTAAAAGCCAGCTGACATATATATGATCTCTAGAAAACAAAGCAATTTTATATGTTACCATATTTAATTCTTATGGCTTCCTAATGGGGATGAATAAAGCTGAAAAAACTTTCTCACATTTTACAAATTATGCTTTTTCAATGTTAGATAAGTGATTTTTCATATAGTTTCATTATAAAAATAAAAGAAAAATAAAAAAATAAAAAATAAATAAAAGAACTAGAACTCAACCCAAAGTATTCTATCCCAAGTTCCAGGATTTTTCTCTGTAGTCATTATAATTATGCTTATTTGGGAGTCATATTTCTTTCTGTGACAATAACAAACAGAATTTGCTGAAATTCAGTTTTAAGGAAGCAGCTTTAAATCCCCTATAGTCTCATTAAAGAGAAAAACTCTGGTATTTAGAGGGTACAGAGGGTGACCCTCTTTAGAGGGTATGAGAGATAAGACAACTGGAAATACAGTAGCATCTGGTCTAGAATTCCTTTGCTGATTACTTTTGTAATGCTTTCTAGCTCAACTAATAATACCTGTTACTATGATTTTCTTATTTTTATTTGACCCACCAACTCAATGGCTCAGCTTTTTAATCATCTCACTCCTGCTCCTAGTTTGTTACATTTCATTTGATCTTTCCATTCTTCCTGAGAATGTACCTTCCCAATATCTATCTATCTATCTATCTATCTATCTATCTATCTATCTATCTATCTATCTAACAATGATAGATAATAAAATATAATATTAATTATTTAATCTAATTTTAAAAATATTGTACAGCCAGAATGTGGAATGAACAAGAGCACCTAGAAAATATAGCCAGAGAGCTCTAATCCCTAGTACATTTCAGAAAGATCACAGAATTGGGGGGCTCGAAGAAACATTAGAAATCAATGGTCATAATTAAACAAGGTTACCAAATCCAGAACTGGACATTAATCTTTTTACTTAAGTCAGGCTCTTCCCCAATACTACCTGCTCATTGAATTTCAACTACACTACGTTTCCCCCCAGTTTCTCAAACATGGCCCTATCTTTTTCTCTTCTAGGCAATAGGCTTTACCTTCTATTTACAATTCTCCTTCCCCCTATCTACATTCCCACTTCCCTTTCCATGATTTTCTTGTCTTACTGTTTTGGTAACAACTTCAGTCACCTCCTAAGTGAACCACTGGCCAACTAATTTAACTAACATACTATCTGTCAGTCTTGACAATAATGCATTTCTTATATTCACATAGCACTTATCATAATTTGTATTTATGAATATATCTATGGGTGAACATATTTATTGGATGCATCTGAATCAAGGATAAGTTAAGTAGCATTCTTTTCTTTTCTACTCATAATTTTCATTTGAACTTTTTCCAAGAGCTTTTATAAAGACTAATTTAAACATAGATACTTATCTTTTAAAATTGTTACTGAATTTATTGGGGTGACATTGGTTAATAAATTACACATGTTTCAAGTATACAGTTCTACAGCATGTTATCTGTATATTGCATTGTGTCTTCATGACCCCAAGCTAAGTCTCCTTCCCTCATCATTTTTCCCTCTCTACCTTCTCTCTCCTCTCACTACCCTTTCCCTCTGTTAATAGCACTCTTGCAATAATTTGTTTTTCTAAGATATCCAAAATAAATTTATATAGCTTTTAAACAAAATGTTAAAAAGATTTAGAAAAATATATTATTTTAGTGTAGATTAGTAGTAGCAAACTCAAAAATTAAAATGTAATATCCATAAAACATGAAACCTCTTTACTTCAAAAGCACCTATTCTGCCAAGGTTCACCCAGATCTAGCTTAAACACATTAGTTTTAAAGTTTGCTACTTTATTGTTACTTTTTATTTGTCAAGATATAAATTTTTAAACTTTTTAAGTAACTTCAGACTTGTAAACTGTTGTAAAAGTAATAGAAACCACTCCCATAAACCTTTCACCCAGAATCCCCATTTATTATCATATAATACTTGCTTTATTATTATATACACACAGAACTTAAAATACACATTTTTATAAAACACAGAATGTGTGAAATGTTTCACAATGTCACCCTTGTGCAGAAGTGGAGGTAATATTTGTAATGTTCTATTTTTAGTGTATGTGCAGCTAAAGGAAACACTTAGCACAATTATTTTGACCCAGATCTAACTCCTTATATTTTTCCAAATATAATGTTTACATGAATAAACCAAAAGAGGTATTAAAAGGTACCCAATTTCTACACATAATAAATAATATGATTATTCTTATTTCCAGTTGTGGTAATAAAACACTTATTAAACAATACAAGATAGCTATCAACTCACCAGAGGAGACACTAGCTCTATATGACCAATCTGGACATGCAGGTGTTAATGCAGCTCCCTCACTTTTTGAAATCTGCTTTTGTCAGGGTCTTTCAACATCATTTATTTGATGTCTCACGTTAGAGAACTAAATTAACTAAGCTATAACTATTAAATGAAAAAGGTATAATGGTTTTAAGACAAAAAACAGTTGCTGAAAGAAAATTGATTAGAATTAGGATATGTTGTAAAAAGTCTAAAGCAGAAATCTAAAATAAAATAACAAAGGGTATTTCAGTATATTCATACAGAGAGTCAAGTGATATGGCATATTGTCATCTGGGTGGGTTAGTCTGTGCATCAACAATTGCCACTAAAAACAAATGTCTGATTCAGCATCCTATTTTACCAGAGGTTATCTGACAGCTTGTATCTACTGGAAATGACATACATTCAAACAAGACTGCTCTCCACCTGCTAGAAAGTGAAGTAGTAGTTTCTGTTATATCTATGTGTAGGGAGAAAATGAGTCAGTTACTCAGAGTAGCAGCATGCACTGTGTAAGACAGTGAAATATGAAGCAATCATAATTAATCACTATTGAAATTTAAAACACTGAACTACACAGTTATGGCAAAATTTTTCAGTTGAAACTGTCAAAAGAGAAAAGGCCATGAGAGAAAATAATTACAACAATAGAAATAATAATAACACTAATATTGTGTTACAAAATAGTAAACTTTATGTGTATACTCTTCATTTAATTAAATTGCTTCTGTCCCAAAGTCTATAACTAATCAGAAATTCTACAGCAAAGTTTTCTGGGTTCAAATTCTGACTTCATTACTTCATAACTGTGTGACATTTAACAAGTGTTTTATTTCTCCTCACCTTAGTTTCCTGGTCTATATAATAGGTATAATAAGTAACACATACTTTTTTTGTGAGAACTAAATAAATAATAAAAGCAAATGGCAAATAAAAAGCATGGCAGATAGAGTAAACACAAAATCACCTAGTAGTAATAATTACAGGAGGTTCCGAGGCATTGTGCCCTTAGTAAGGCAAAGTTGGTTGCAAATTTGGAGCATATGTAAGTAAAGATTGGAAAAAAATATTTGCCATTTCTGTACCCCAACCCCCAAATTTAAAATCACTGGAGGTTTCAGGAAAATCTACCAATGGTTTATATTGTGAAGTTTTCCAGGACAGGCACCCACACTTGAAGTGCTTGAGGAGAACTGCACTATCACTAGTCCCGCACTGTAGGGTGCAGTAGCATGCAGGGACAGAAAGTGCAAAGTCAACAGCAACAGGATTAGAGTTGTCATACACTAAGGAAGGATCTGTCTTTTCTAAGGACAAAAGTTTAAGCTTGCACCACTTAATGTATCCACATTGAAAACAGGAAGCAGCAAGTCCAACATCGTCAACCTGATGCAAATGTGGAATGAAGATGAGATTTGAGGACAGGTTGGCACATGAAAAGATGTCACTCCCCTCCACATTGCCAAAAAAGAATAAAAATCTGAGCAGAGGAAAACTAATGCTAGTCTGGCTAAACATGTCATTAATATTATGTTCATGGTGGATTTGGTGGTTACAGAAACTCTTAATTTTAGAGCACTTATGTACCATTTGTTAGTATGTCTGAATACTTCTATTTCTATGAAATAGTGTATAGCAATGCCTATTTTGTGGTGTGGGCTTAGACCTTCTCTTCTAAAATTGTGCTATCTTTTTAAAATCTCCCCTTTTTTATAAAGGTGTATGAGGATCAAGTAAACCCAACAATCCTGAAGAAATATATATGATAGTGAAGTTCATGTCACTCACATGTCATTTCTAAATAGAGACCTGCTCTTGTGGGGGAAAGCAAACCACTAACTATAGAAAACGACATCTGAAAGAACACCTCCTTCATGAGTAAGTCCGCTGTACTTTCACCCTCTCCTTACTCTGCTTTTCCTAATCACCCCCCATCAGCTGACCTCACTCACCCTGCTCGCGATGCTGGCCAGGCTCGCTTTGAGCTTCACCTGTGCACAGACAGCACAGTCACGGGTCCATTGGCCCTCAGTTTCTAAATCCCTCTCCTTCTCACATTCTGACTTGAATGGCGAGAAAAGTGCAAGCAAATTACTTTCATTCCACAAAAAAAGTATTTATGTACCTCCTTTTTCTCAGCCAGTGCAAGTTACATTATTTTTAAAATTGAGATTAAGAACTCCCCTCAACTGCCCCTATATTGACAAGGCCCAGCTCAGCCAGGGGAAATAGAGCTGTCATTACAATCACAGTAAGAGATGCTGTGGAGTTTTCTTTCTTCTGTCCTGGTGAGTTAGACTTTTAGGGAGAGCACTCAAAGACTTTTTTGTTGTACCCTTGTGGCTTTATAAGAGTTAATGATGCTTTCTAAAGGTATTTCATTTCTATTTAGGGAATAGCTGAGGCAAGAAGGAGACTTGGGCTAACCCAGAATTCAGAAAGGCATTTTTTAGAATTTGACTGTAACTGAGTGAGAATGTAGAAGTTTTGGATGTCAGCACAAAAGCAAAACAGATACAGTTATTCTAAAGGTAGGCATCTGTTTCCTGGTTGATACACAATTACAGTCATATGATTACTCACAACATAGTTTCTTTTCTCTTCCTTTTATAAAAAATTAATAGACTTTATTTTTAGAACATTAGGTTTACAGAAAATTGAGCAGATAGAGTACCTACATATCTCTTTCTTGAACATTCACAATTTCCCCCATTATTACCATCTGGCATTAGTGTGTTATACTTTTTACAATTAATAAAATAATATTGATGCACTATTAAATAAGGTCCATAGTTCATATTAGTGTTCATTGTCTGCATGGTACAGTTAGTTATATGGGTTTTGGCAAATGTATAATACATGTAATCATCATTATAGAATCATACAGAATAGTTTCATGACCCTAAAGCAGTTCTGTATTTCATCTATTCATCTCTCCTTACTCCCCTGCCCCGACTTCTGGCAAAAACTGATCTTTCCACGTTTTCCTTTTCCAGAATATCTTCTAGTTTCTTCTTTTAAATTTTCAGCAACAAATTCTTCATGTTATTTTTGTTCATTTTCATGGAATTGATAAACATGGAAACTTAGAGATGCCCCTTGTTAAGGTTAAAAATTCCCACATTGCACCCCAGGGAGGAGTACTCAGCCTCCTGGCTGAATGCTGGCACACCACAAATTTCCAGTGCTTCATCCTAAACCTCCCACACATAAGGCCGACTCATCACTGCCGTGCAGCACTGACGACAAGAGTGCAGGCTGTGGGATCACGGGTTTGACTCCTGACTGCAGTGCTTAACTGGCTCTTTGACTCTGGGCCAGTACTTTACCTCTCTAAACTTGATCTGTAAAGGAAGATAATAGTACAAAGTACCTCAGAGGTTACTGTAAAGATTAAACCGGTCAATGCAAAGGAAGAGCTTAGAACAATGACTGTTCCAAAGTAAACTTTCGGTAACACTTTTTGTTGATGTTAAACTCTTTCTGTCTTGGGCTCTCAAAAAAATGGGTCCTGTCAGAATTTCAAATTCACATTCTGAAGTAGCACAAAGCACAAGAAAAACAAGAGAGATAGTGCAAAGCTAAGGAATTGATCTTACTTCTCCATATGCAGAATAGGGGGATGACGAAATAATGTTGAGGTTCTGGGGTACTTGAGATCATGCATGAGAATGTGTCTGATAAAACCACCTCCACCACAGAGAAGTTCATGAGGCACAGATGAGCTCACTATGAACTCCAGGTGACATATTGACCATCCCATTCAAAAGGCAGAGCAAGATGCTCCAGATAGTATCATGGTATAGTTTATCTCAGCTGGCTTACATATGCCCTAGAAATATTATTATGACAAATACATAATGTAATGTCCTTTCTAATTCAAACCCTTAATAAGACTGCTCCCAGAAAATGCCACAGCTAAGATATATTTTAAAAAATACTATTAATTAAAGTGTATAAGGCAGTGACACCAATCCTTTAAATTTATTTATAACTGGCTAAAATAAATAATACCTATTTCATTTGGAAAAGTTGGATTTGGCTTTTAATCATTACAAAACAAAGAAGCCTTATGAGTGTTTATAGTCACTATTATTTATCTTAATATAATTAATTTTAATAAAATACAGCTAACATTCTTTAAAGCATGCAATATTATCTGGTAAATGGAATCTAATATATAAAATAACTACAAAAATAATTAAAAGAACAGGCCTTCCTGGCTTAGAAATATTTTCTTTATTAAGCAACCTCCAATTTATGTATTATCAGACTTCTTATCCTATTCAGATACTTGTCTTCCAAATAATAGAAATATATCCAGATCCAAAGAGTAAGGAAGGGTTTCCAGCAGCTAGAGCTACTTTTTAACTATAAATGTCCTTATCTGTAATCATCTAAACATATGTCTGTCTTATTTTGGGGGAAGTCAGTAAAGATCCTTACAGTATCTTTACCTGTGGAATGGATTAGAGATTGCTCTTTAAATTTAATATGCTTTAAGTTCACAAAAGAGATGACTGGTAGCTGCACAGTTTCAATAATCTCTTCAAGCCTCACCATCACTGGTTTATCGATGCCATTTTCATTGTCACGTTTGTCATCATCATCATCATCATCATCATCATGGCCACTTCCATTACCACCCTTGTCTACTATTCACAGGGCTTTGTAAAGAACCTCAAAATAGCCATCAGGAAGAAGACCATTTTGCTCTTAAGTAGTCTGTATGCCACAGCAAATATTCCATGACACTTAATTCATACATATCTCTTCCACTGTCACTGAAATTATCTGTTTTGTTTTTTGTAGTATTTTTTTCCTTAATAGAAACTTGATTATATTCAAAGAGCAGTAATTCTCCACACTCCTACCACTATCAGAGCCCAAGTGACTTAGGGAAATTGAACCCACTTCAGATCTTGGGATGAATGCTAATTAACACAAATCCAAACAGCACTGGTATTCTCCCAGGGACTGATACTGCTCCAGGTGTTAGAAAGCAACTCTATGTAGCCCATTCAGACTAAATAGATTTAGAATCAGTGTTTAGGGGACAGCTTTCTTTCTCTTTCCTGCCACATGAGAATAGTTAGCGATTTTCCTCAGTAACACCTTATGATGAGGAGGAGAAAGGAATTAGGATGTAGCACTAGATGGCAAACTGGAGTTATGAAAGTGATATGGTTCTCTAATGATGTCATTGTGACCTTAATTCAACCAAGCCTGGATCCATCCAAGCTTGGTCTTCTCTAGCCTTCCTTTTAAGTGAGAAAATAAATTAATTTATCATTTTAGCCAGTTGGAGTTAGGATTATTGTTAGCATCAAAAATCTTTCTAAAACACACTATTATTACACTACTTCAACTGTCTTCTCTTTCTCCTCTACAACTTCTACGACCCCCACTAATAATCCTTTTTGCCTTCTACTCTCAGAATTTTTGCAAACATTACATTTATTCAGAGTATGCTCCAAAACAAACAAACAAAAAAGATAAATAATAACCTAGCATATATCAAATAAAAACCAAGACAATCAACCAGGGAACCATGACATTCTATGAGTAGTGGTGAGATCTTAAAAAGCACAAATAGAAGAACAATTATCATTCTGATGTCTAAAAAAAGTTTAAAATACAATTTTCTCATGGTGTTTCTAGCCCTTCAGAGAAGAGGGTATTTAAGTTATAGGAATCTAGAACCAGTTACAGAAAGAAACTTCCCCAATGTGGAGATACCTGTTATTCCAGTCATTGGCCAGGGTATAATGTATTTGTTTATCTGATTATATATTTTCCAGGCAAACTTTGAATAGATGATTTGGATTTGTGAAATGAGAGAAAAATGAATCTAATGAAAGTGTCTTGTTCAAGATAAAATGATAAACCTGAATTCTGAGAATTCAGGAGAGTGTAAAAACTTTGAAAAGAAATGAACTCACCCAATTTAAAGTACTTCTTTGAAACAAGGACTTTGACATGCTAACCTGTTCTGCTTTTAATTTGTAAGTAATCAAAAGGCAACAACGGCAATAACAATAATAGCAACAACAACAATAATAAAATCAGGTAGCAGTCAGAGTAGCAAAGATAGTCATCTGTTAACCAGAAAGTCCACAGGGTGGCTAACAACTTCCATCTAGAAACCATGTTTTCTAGTCTCCTTGTCTCCAGATGTAACAAAGTGACTAGATGACAATAGTGGAATATCACCAAACTGATGTATGTCACAGTTGGGCTGAAGTTTTAATAAAGCAGATGTGATTTTCTTCTATCTGGTCAAAAATCAGAGGATTCTGAGGCCCCAAATGTTATAGGAACCACAAGATGAAAGAAGCTTCCATCTTTGAATCTCTACGTGGAAAAAAAGCTGCCTGATAACTAGACACCCACATTGGATTCTAACAAAAATAAAAAACAAACTGTTGAGGACCGCCCTGCCTGATATCAGAAGCTATAACCCCTGCCTAGGCTAAGGCTGAGGGAACGACCTTGGAACCATAAGCCAGCTAGGAGACAAAAGCTTATCTCCCTGGCAAGAGCACCGCTTCTGCTCTTTTTACTTTACCCTGCCTGGACCCCAATGATTGGTCGGTTAGCCAATGATGGGTAAGATTCCCCAAGGGGGGAACGACCTAAGACAGGGATGATCACGTGGGAGGCCCCCACAAAAGGACTTTGTGGCCTACAGCAAAAGGGAGTGATGGATCCTCACCCTCCAGCTTTGACAAAGCCTGAATGCTCATTCCGTCCACGAGAAAATCTCCTTATCTCTTGGTTGCCTTAGTTCCCCTTGCTCCACCTAAGCCTGAAACAATGACAGGGTGGTGCAGCCCTGTACTAGAAAGGGCGATTCCCCTGGTAATCAGGCCTAAGAAAGAATATGTAAAATCCTGTGAAACCTGCTTTGTTTAGAATGCTCTCAATTGAATGAGAAGGGTCCAAGGAGGAAGTAAGTTTTTTCCTCAAAGTTTTACAGCTCTTTGACCCTGACTCAAAGCAGGGACTCAGAGTTCCTTGTTATTTGATTCTTATTTCCCTGCAATGAGTAATTAGCTTTACCTGAATCCTTGTACAAACGAACCCAATAAAAAGACTGCTGGGACAGGAGAATGCGCGCCCTCCCCTAGAGAGGGTGGCCAGGGCACCCTCCCCTAGTGAGGGTGGCCACTCCATCCCTACTTCTCCACAGAAAATTGCCTGTTTCTATGTATGTTCATTTCTCGTGTGTCAATGAGCCATCCGTAGCGTTCTGAGGTCACTGCTGGTCGGTGATTGCACTTCGACAAACTCCTTGTACCATCCATTGCAAGGATATAAATTTATAGCAGCGAGTGTTACCATAACAAATTCAGAAGTTGGCAGCACCAGTCCAGAACTACCTTCATGAAAACCTAAACTCCACTGGCTCAATGGTAAGGTAGCAGCAGCACTAAAAGCCATCAAGATTAAAAATATTCGATAAAAATTGTCATTTGCAATATCTTGGAAAATGTGTTAAAAGAAAAACAAGTGCTTATGAGACTTTTGCATTTAAGGAAAGAAATTTAAAAGTCTATTAGAAGTTGCATTAGTTACTACATGTCACTTTGGCAAGATGTTACAGAGAAATTAATGCAAGTTAGAATTGGTTCACGGATCCCCACCCCTGGCAAAAAGAATAATAATTTAAAAAAAAAAAGGAAAGAAAGGGAATAGAACAAATCCAAACTGGGGCCTCCCAAGTTTGGAAAGTCAGTTGCTTCTAGGTCTTGAATAGTTAGAATAAAATATACTGAAAACAGCCTTTGAGCAACAGAAGCCAATTAATAGTTTTTGATTAAACAAAGGAATTTAGCCTTTAGATAAAAGGTGCTCGCTTTCAACTAAAGCATTGTTTTCAGTCCTCATTGTATACTAACAGGATAAAAGAGAAAACTGGAAGAATGAGGTGGAAAGAAATAAATTTGACTTGATAATTATTTCTAGAATATAACTTTGAGTGTAGTTATTGTAACACAGACATGATAGTTGAAAAAGAAATAAAAATTCTACTAATTTTCAAGACAATTTATAATAGCAAAAGCCATGAGTTTAGCTTACAAAATCCTTTGTCTCTTTAAGCCTTAAAATAGCTTGAAAGGAACAAGAAATAGTCTGAAATATATATACTCCTCATGGGGAAGATATTCCCCATTCTCAACTTCAGCTACAGTACTGAATACAATAGACTAGAAAGAACCTCCCAGTGGAAGCATAGGTAAAGAAGAATAATGGACAAGGAGAAAAACTGCAGTAAAAAGAAGTATCTACACAAGAGACTTCCAAACCACCAGGGCCGAAGGTCTTCACTTTACTTGCCTGGCAGGATTTCGTTATTTCTCTGTACTTGGACTCCTGCGTGTTTCTATCCTCTGTTTTCCCAAATGGCAGTTTTTGTTATTCCAACACTGGTCTATCAATTTACACAGGGTGTGAAGGGAACAGTGGGTATACATATCTTTTTTGGTTCATAAATGGCTATGTAACAAGAACCCGAAAAAGACATGATAGAGAAAACTGCACATTGCCTGGAGACCTTCTACTTTGACCTAAATGTAGTGCATTCTGTGTATAGTAAGAGGGGTATATAAGGGTGTTCGGTAGCCGGAAGACAACTGTGGCAAAAATGGCAAAGTATTTATTACAAACACATGCTCTCACTTCTGTAATATTGTGTTGTCATATGCAATCAACTGCTTAGCTAGGTGCTACATTTCCCTGATCCCTCTGCATCTAGCTGTTTCCTTTTTTGCTAGTCGAAAACAGAATATCCTGAGAACTTAGGAAATTCTAGAGCTGCAAAATGGAAGTAACCTTGATCCCAGAGTTACCACATGGAGGAAGCTGTTCACCAACCTATAATACCCTCATTGTATTCATAGGAATGTAAAATATGCTTTTATTTGTATTATGTAACGATTTTACAGTTTATAAAAGCAACTACCATTATTCTAATGCATATAATTATTGTAAGGAGATTATTCTACTGATATCATTCAAACTTTAGAGTATATCCTGTGAAAATTATATTTGTCTAATGCAGCCATTTTCACTGATAAGTAATTAAATTGTATGTATACAATTGAAATAAGTTTACCAAATTATTTTTATAACACAATAAAAATAACACAGGATATTTCTGCTTACTTAAAAAAGTGAATCAAAGCATATTATCAATTAGAAGGCTTTCAGGTCATTGCAGAGTTACAAACACTTTACATAGGTGCTTGAATTTATGAAATAAATTGACTACTTGGTTATACCTTCAAATTAATTAATTTCCCAATTCTAAATTCCATTTTGCAACCTAGACTAAAAGCTTCCAAAAGCAGGAATATTTTACTTTTTATGTGTCTTTTTTCTTTCATTTTATGCATATGAAACCAGATTAAGGATATCAATACAGAGATTTACTAAGTAGTTTGGTCATTCATTATGTTACCATAACTATAGTCAATCATTATGAAGAAAAACGACAAATATTGTTTATTTTGTTTTTGTAAAAATGATTAAATTATTTTGTTATTAGGGCATATTTTATATGCACTTAAATGTTTAACTAAGCACATTTTTATTATTATTTTTTTTTAGTTTCATCAAGAAATAATTGACATATATCCCTATAAGTTCTGGGCATACATTATAGTTTAATTTAAATACACTGTGAGATTATTAGCATAAGTTCAGCTACAGTCCATCTTCTCATACAAAAAAGGGAAAGAAAGAAAAAATCCCTTTGTGATGTGAATCCTTGGGATGAACTCCCTTTACAACTTTCCTACACAACACACGGTCGTGTTAGCCACTGTCATCGTGTTCACACTGCAGCCCTAGTAATTTGAAGTTTGTACCTTGTGCCCATTTTTTACTTATAATTAGAAGTTAATAACTTTTGACTGTCTTCCTGCCATTTCCCCTCTTCTCATCCTCTAACACCGACCTCTTTTTCTGTTTCTTTTTAAGAGTTCAAAGATAAGTGAGATTATACACCATTTTCCTTTCTCTTCTGACTTATTTCACTTAGCCCAATGTCTTCAAGGTCCATTCCTGTTGTCACATATGGTAAGATTTCCATGTTTGTTTATTTTTTAAAGCTAAATAATATTCCATTGTGTATAAATATGCCACAACTTTTTTATCCTTTCATCCACTGATAGATGATGCTTAGGTTGTTTTCACATCTTGGTTATTGTAAAAAATGCTGCCATGACCATGGGAATGGAGGTCACTTTTTGAGTTACTGTTTTCATTTCTTTGAATATATTCCCAAGTTGAATCATTACTTTATATGGTGGTTTTATTTTTAATTTTTAGAGAAACTTCCATACAATTTTTCACAATGGTTGTACTAATTTGCAATCTCACCAACAATACACAAGTATTCCCTTTTCCCCACATTTATGTAGGCATTTGTTATTGCTAGTCTTTTTGATAATGGTCATTCTAATTAACATAAGGTGATATCTCATTGTAGTTTTTATTTGTATTTCCCTAATGATTAATGATGTTATACATATTTTCATGTACCTATTGGCTTTTCACATATCATATTTGGAGAAATGTCTATTCAGGTTCCCTGTTATTTTTAAATAGAGTTATTTAGAATTTTTTGTTGTTGAGTTGTATATTATATGAGTTCATTATATATTTTGTATATTAACCCCTTATCAGGTATATGGCTTGCAGATTTAATTCTCCCATTCCATTGGTTGTTCTTTTCACTGTGTTAATGTTTTCTTTTGCTGTGAGAAACTTTTTAATTTAATGTAGTCTTGGAAATACACACACACACACACACACACACGCTTTGGGTACCATATCCAGTAATTCATGACCAAGACCCATGTCAAGGAGCTTTATTCTTATGTCTTACATTGAGGACTATAATCTACCTTGAGTTAATTTTTGTGAGTGGCATAAGGTATAAGTTTTATTTTTTTTACATGTGACTATTCAATTATCCCAGTACAATTCATTGAAGAGGCTGTCATTTCTACATTGAGTATTCTTCGCTCACTTGTCAAATATTTGTTGGCTTTATTTCTGAGCTCTCAAATTTGCTCCATTGTTCTATTTGTCTGTTTTTATGACAGTGCCATACTGTTTTAATTACTATAGCTTTATAGTATAGCTTAAAATCACAATGTGTGATAACTACTTTCTAAGCACAATTTTTATGAGTGCTTATCTTATCTCACTAAAACTGAAAGAAGATTAACACCTTTAATATTTGTCTTTCCTTTTGAAAGATTAAAAAAATATTGAGTAAAAACTATTTGATTTGGAAAATATCCACTTTTGATTTTAAAGCCAGGCAAATTTCTCTCAAGTCACTTAAAATATGTCTGAAAGGAAAATATCAACTTTGGTTCAATATCTTGTGAGGCTCAGTAGTAAAGTCGAATGCAATAGAAACCAGAATTAAGAAAATTGTTGTTTTATTACTTCCCATTTTTCTATTTATGCTATGCAAGAAAGGGAGATAATAAACCAGGGGAATAGTGTCAAGTACTTAATTTATTACTTTCAAATTTTGTCTTTCTCATTGTGGTGTTTACAAATTAAGGAAGTTTCCCTCAGTTTTTTTTTATCATTTTTATAATATTTGACATTTAACATTTTTATAACATTTGTTTTCTCATCAACTATTTAAACTCAGAAATTTCAAATTAATTACCATTTAATTTTTTGTTGTATATAATTTTTCATAAACTCTAATAACCATATCTACTGATCCTAATTGATATTTTATGTATAACTTTGTTATATGCCAAGTTCCATGAAAAAATAGATTATAGCATTATCTTGATGCCCTGGCCACACCTGTGTGACACAGGAAGGTTGTCCTTATATTTTCAAAAGTAATAACACTGGATAATATCAATTCCCCATTTTCATTAAAGTCTATGCAAAAATATATATATTAAAAATAAGTAGTCCTGGCTACATGGCTCAATTGGTTGGAGTGTCATTCCATGCACTAAAAGATTGCCAGTTTGATTCCTGGTCATACACATGTCCAGGTTGCAGGTTTGATCCCAGGTTGGGGTTGAGCCCTGAAGGCCACCAATAGATGTTTTTCCCTTCTCTCTCTTTTCTCTCTCTTTCTCCTTTTCTCCTTCCTTCTCTTGCTTGCTCCTTTCTTCTCTTTCCAAAAGTCAATGAAAACATGTCCTCAGGTAAGGATTAAAATAATAATATTAATAATAATTTTAACTAATTGAAATAATAAATTATTATTTGCTAATAACGATGCTGATTCTTCCAGTATATATACTATTATCTGACAAAGAGTAAGAATGTTTTCAATGTTACTTGAGAATCATTTTAATAGTGAAACAATAAATTGCTTATTATTATCCTGGTGGCTTAGAAATATCAGCTTTCCAAAGTGTCAAGGAATCTGATAGAGTAAAACTTCTTGTCAGTTTCTAAATTATGTTTTTAAAGGTTAAAGAGAATATATACCAGCTGGTTATCTAGAGTCTCCCACCCTAGCTACTTCTCAGTATTGTAGAAAATGTTACAGAAAAACAAACAAAGACACAAACTATCATTTATTTGCCTTGAAAAGAGATAAGGAAAAATATTCTTCAGAGTGAGTTTTAAAAATTTTGACCTAAAAGGAAATGGAATCACTCTTTTTGAAGCGGCAATGAAGAATTGAAACAAAATTTCATTTGATATTCCAGTGTTAGCAAAGTAAAAAGAGACCCTGAAGTTTCTGGAAAGAAAAATAACAGATGAAGGGCTGCACATGAGAATGGACTCCCATACGACAGTGGTTTTAGTAGATGATGGTGGGTGGCTCCGAATCCATTTTTCTTTCTTCCGTGTAAGCTTGGGGCCAATCTCACAACCGTGTTCCTCTGTGTTTCATGTGGTGACATTGAAAGTTTAGGTGGGTATATGACCCAGTTCTGACCAAGGATACATGAGGAAATGTCTGCTCTGTGAGCCTTTCTACACCTAAGGGGGGAACAGCTTTTTTTTTTAACTAAATACCATATTTCTACACAAGATCCCTAGAACTTCAGCATCCATCTTATGACCACAGAGGAATCAGCCTGAGAAGCACACATTAAAGTTTACATCACAGAACAAAGAAGAATAAGGAATCCACGGTCTTGATAAGGTCGAGCCACGAAAGTAACTAGCATAGTGACTATCCTAAATTCCAATTTTTTAAGTGAAATAGATTTTTTTTTATAATTCAAGCTACACAATCGTTATTCTGTTACCTTATCTGAGTGGACAAGATTAGTGATAGTGAGAATGCAGAAGTGGTTGGAAGGTTGGAAAGACTTGTGTATAATTTTACAAATAGAATTGCAAACTGAGTAGTTTAGAGATAAACTTAGCAAACATTGAGAAAGTATAGAGTAAAAAAGAAAGAGAACATATAGAACATTTTGTGCTATTTGGACTTTAAGAATGATATGAGTCAAGAGCAAAGTAGAAGTTGAACCGTTTGGGCTAAGTATCCAGTGAAGGCTGACCTGAACATCAACAGTTCCAAGTTGCTCTTCCACATTCCCAGGCTAATAGCAATGTAACAGAAAATTATTTGTAATTGAAGGAGACAGTAATTAAAGATAATGCCATTCATGAACATATGGAAAGACCTAGAGAGGAATTTGGAAAGAGGTTGAGCCTAGACCAAATTAATTAAGGAGGAGAATTTCAGTCATAAATGATAGCTAATATAGATTTATACCCTTGAGTAAACCACTAAGTTCAGGCAAAATAGTGAAGACCATGAAACACATATTTGCATGTTGTCTTGCCTATTCACTTTGTCGACCCCTGAAGGTAACTTTAGATTGAAAAGTAGCGATTGGTGATGCTCCTGAGGCACTTAGTACATTGGTCTAATATAGGCAGATACCCATGGCGTAGGTACTTCTCTGTGAACTTAAATGCTATCCAGCAATGTTAGACTCACCAAGAGAGGGTAGTGGTGGTGTAAAAGAGGAAATAAGCACAGAGATATTTAGACAGATTATAGATAGATAAAGCCATAGAAATATGGTTAATGTTATATAATGATAACCATTTGAATTTATTGCCATGGATAAGAAAATGCATTGGTAAATTTTTCTGGAATAATTCATACAAATTGATTAGATTTAGGATGTTTTCATTGTAGTGTATTAAGTACCCATTTACTGTAAGAAGTAGGAAAGTAACCCCTTAACACTTTCCTCTACATAGTTGAATTTGAGGTCACTCCACCTAAGTACCACTCTTATGAGGGGGACCAAGATTCTTTAAAAGATACATTAATAACCCCAAGTATACTTTTAGTAGTTCATTTTGTTCATCACCTTTTTATTTTTTTTGAAGAAACTTTAATTTCAGATGTCCAAAAGGGAACTTAAAGCAGGTCAATACATAAAATCAGTAGAATGATTATTGGAGCTAATGGAATATCTCCATTTTTCTCTGTTTTCTTCTAATGAACAGGAATATTCAAGAAGATTCTGTGGGTGACTATGTTTACATTGACTTTAAGAAATATATCTCTCCTGGACAGTGGGGAGATGTATCTAATTGTAGCAACCTGTCACATGGCTAGGAAACTATCATCTATCTATCTATCTATCTATCTATCTATCTATCATCTATCTATCATCTATCATCTATCATCAGATATCTATCTACCTATTTATCATCAAGTTATCAAAATATTTTGTGTGTGTTGTGGATGTATGTGGAAGGTTGTTCTTCCTTAAAAAGTCAGGACTCACAATTTGAAGCCTATCAAAATGTAAATCTGATTTCAAATGATTAGGAACATTCACGAATTGCAGATGAGCATGAAACCCTCTAAGACTGATACTTCCATGAGGAGAAAGAGTACATAGAGGCATGTCTTTACATGCTTACTCATGTTCAAATCCATAGCAACTTCAGAACAATCTCAAATCAATAGACAGTGGTTAATTGTGGGGGTGCAACCTGTAGTTTTCATTTGCCCACAGTGTAGTTTGAGGGGTTTAATAGCCAATGGGCTGTACCGATTCTACTTATGTCCTATTGCAAATGAATAGTAAATGCCATCTCTCCCTTGGGACCTGGGCTAGCTCTAGGAGCTATCTAGCAGAGTTAGAAACCTGATATTTATCCAAAGGATCTCCTTGTTACAAAACTCCTTTCATGGACACAAGCAAACCTTCTTAATATTCTAGTTCCCCACATTCACACAGCATCTTATATTAGGATTTCATTAGTCTATCTCGTGCCCTTACAGTTGTTAACTTTGATTCTATCTTTAATTCTTTAGCTATCATTGGTTTCAGCAATAGTGAGGATGTGGGAGGGTGACGGGAAAGAATTTATTAACTATTAAATACCATCAATCACTCCTGTGTGAATTCAACTTCTGAGGCTTGAGCTCCACGCCTGTGCCTCCTGGTAGAAGGCCTGCTCTGACAGAGAACAAAAGCAATGCCCTTTCCCTCAGTACTGGCGTGAGGTCATGGATTCACAAATAAATCCTACAGTCACTCTACCTTTCACTCTCTGCAAGTCAAAAATCCATCCTTTGAAGAAAGAGGGTATTTATTATATTTGTAAATTACTCCATTTCTGTTAGTTCACATGGCATGGGAGATTTCTCCTCTCTTTCCATGTTGCCATGTCTTGTAACTGTTGATTTGGAGTTTTATACATGGTAGCCCAAGTCCTCAAAATATTTCAAACCCAAATTTTTAATTCCAACTTCAGTACTATCATGAAAGTATCTCCTTAGTTTTAACAGTTTTTCTAATAATTATCATGGTTAGGGTTAATTTATCCCCCTTTTTCAATATTGCTGCAATAATTTGACATTCTTGGTGAAATGAATTTTTGTCTCAAGTTTAGTGTGATGATTTTAATAGGAAGTTTAGGGCCACAACTCAGAAACAAAATTATAAACTAGCTCCACTCCTGTACTCAGTTACTTCCCTTATTAGACCCAAATACTACATGGTTTATTAGGGAAACAATGTTATAGTAAAAAATAGAGATTGAATGACAAAGGAAACTATGAAGGAATTTTATTCTTTACCTTCATCATTTGAAAGCCCTTGAAGTTATCCAAATATACCTTGCACAAAATCAAATATCAGAATAATGTTTCCTCTGCTATTTCCCTTATCCACAGTTATTCTGTACTCTTCTCCTACAGCCTCCTATATATACCTCAGATTTGTTCCCAGGCTATACCATTTTTTTCTCAAGTTTCCTCCTCCTCCTCAGTATTTTCTTACAGATTGGATTTAGTCTATTAAAATAAATAATTTTAGAAAGTCTCATAGTAGACATAATGATATAAAAAATGTTGGGCACATTAGTAGTTATTTTTGAGGCAATATGTTAAAGAGAACTTATATTCTACAACTCAGAAAGTGTTAGGGTAGAATTAACATTATTTACTATTTTTAAGATGAGAAAACAGGTAAAATAGGCATCCAACATTACACAGCTAGTAGACAGTGGAGCTAGAATTTTATCTCAGGGATAGTGACTCCAGCATCAAACTCTTAATCACCAAACCAGTAGATCCTTAACAGCCACTGCCAGAAACAGTATTTTTGATATTGATTGGACCATGATCTTTATACTATCTTTTAAGTCTAATGACTGTATAATATGTTAAAGAAATTTCTTCAAGGAACAATTGGAAAACATATTGCTAAAATTTGAAAATAAAAAGAAAAATCTGAAAAAGCATCTCCAGAAAAACAGACTCACTTAACAAGTCAATGTAAACATCTTAAGACGCAAGAGTTTATTAACAATCTCTTTCTGCTAGATTTGGATTAGAGCCCAGATCAAGCTGTGTTGAGAAGCACTGGCTGATGTGGCTCAGTGGATTGTGCGCCAGCCTGCAAATGGAAAATTGTGTTGAGTCTAGAGAGAATTAGTAATCTATATTCAACCACTAACAATTAAAAACATCATAGGGATAATAGTAATAACACTATAACAGTCCTTAGGTAAAAATAGAATAGGAGGCTGAAAAATGAAGTGAAGAGCATAGCCACGTAAGAGGTGTTTTTCAATGCAGCCTTTGCGGAGGTAAAGCACGTCTCCTTCTATTGCCATAGTTATTAAGGTCGAGCTCTTAAGCTCTAAGAGACAGGTCAACTTTTAATACATTCTGATATTTTCCAACTGAAGTTATAACCAAAAAGCCAAAGATATAGCAGCCCATACAATTAGGAAAAGGCAGGGAAAAAGCTAGGTGGCACATTTCCCCTTTAGTGGGTCATGCAGCATTATCGTTGCCTCAACTATTCAAATTATTCTTGAGCAGGTCAAATAAACTGCTGTTCCCTTCCTAGACGGTATTACATTAATCCCAGCCAAATTTCTGGTATTAAAAGAAAAGTAAAATATATGTGAAAGTGCTCTATTGCAGGCAGGCTAATATTTACAAAAGAGCTCAGTTTTTTCTTCTCTGATTTCTATGACTCACTGAAAAATTGTGTGAAAGAGACAGAGCAAACTGAAACAAAAAATTTCAAAGAACTTATTATGATAAATGATACATGACAAAATTACATTTAAATAGTTACTAGGCCAAAGGAATCCAGCATAGAACAAATGCAAACAATGTGGCTCCCCTCCATATTTTTCACAAAAATGACAAAATATGGTTCTTTCATATAATGATAGGGAGAAATAGGAAGGTTGAGAATATAAAATATATTACTATACAGAAGGACAGATGGCATATTTTATATATATATATATATATATATATATATATATATATATATAAAACAGATTGGCAGTTATATTTGAAAATGTTCTCTCGATCTTAGCTTTTAAGAATAGGGTAGGATAATAGAGGCAGAATGAAGGAGAATGAAGGGAGAAATACAATAGCTTCACCTTTTAACATCTTTGACAGACAAGACTGTGTAAAGGCTAATTTGAAATTTAGTTAGTGCATGCAGGAAAAAGCATGGAAGCAAATATATTTCTAAACAAAATGCCAAAAGAATATTGTTAGCACATTTGTAAATTTCCAATTTTTTCTTACTACCCATATCCAACAACCCAAACAAATCAGTTTAAATACAACTTCTTTTACTAATGGCTTTTGAAGCATCGCTGCAGTCAGATTTAGTCAAGGAACCATCTGCTGCAAATACAAATAGAGCCACATTCAAGATTATATTACACAGCCTTCCTAGTGAAGTTCTTACGTGCAAGCTGTTCTTGTCAAAATCAGAACCATTGTGATGATGCATCTTAATATTCCATCAGACTTTAAGTAAAGAGTGACAAAAGTCCACATATGGATAACAGCTGTTTCTTCAGTAAATATTTTCCCATTTATTGAACTGAGGCTTATGGCAGTTTAGGATATGTTCCATCAAACATTTCTGCCTGAACTGCCTGGGGACGATTAAAACAATAACAAGGGTAAAATTTCAGTTTTCAAGTCTTTCTTACAACTTACATCTGAAAAACCAGCAGATCCTCGCACTAAAGTTGTATAGTATGTCATTAATTTGACAGTATCCTTGACTAAGGCAGACTGATGACAGAATTGAATTGATAGGACTCTATATTTTTGTCTCTCTTCCTCTAATAATAGTGTTTGTAAAGTTAAAACAAATTCACATATTGACTTCCTAATCATATGAAATAAATTGATGGGAATTTAAATATTTATGACTGATTTTGATAAATTGTGAAATATTAGAAAATATTAAGGAGACTTTAGCTAAAATAATCTCAGATAAGATTTCTTTTTAAGCAATAAAGTGGCTTGTAAAATTTGAAAGTTAAAAAAAGTGAAGATAAATTCTGATGAAGAATTCAGTAACTCTATAACAAAATAGTATTTATATATCAGTAGTTAGAGAAAAAATATTTACTATCAACTAACTAGGTGACCTCAGTGTTATAGTAGTACTCTTAAGCATATATAATACCCCTTTTATAAGTATTAAATATTGTGTTAGATGTTAGTTATGTTAACAGTACCGCTCTCAAGAAGCTTTTGTGAAGTTTCCTAACTTTAAGTTCTATTGCTAAGTAGACTTAAAGTCTCCTCGTTTTAATCAAAAACTACGCTGAGGCTCTTCTCTGGTGACTCCAAAGGAAGTCTTGGGAGCTGGCAGGCTGTATGTGTGTTAGGATAGGCTTGCAATATTGATGTGTTAAGGAATTAGTATTTCTCAGCATCTTCCTGATAAATTACACATTTTTTCTTCCCTTAATGCAGTTGTTAAAATCCACATTTAAAAATTGAGCCTGTAATCTTATATTCCACAAATGTTATCAGACTTAATGAAAATTTCAGATCTAACAGTAAAAATAAGAATGTCTTACCCTGCTATTGGATCCACTGCTATTGCCTTAGGATTATGAAGCTCTAGATCAATCAGGGTGACACATACAGACCCGTTGTAATTACAAACAAAGATCCGGTCACTGACATGGTCCACAAAGTAGAGATTTCTGGTAAGCCAGTCAATTGCCATGTGTTGCACATCTGAAAAACACACACACACACACACACAAATCATTGAATTACAGGTACAAATCTATTATCATAAGCCAAAGAGTACATAAATCTGCCCAAATCATCACAGAGAACATTTTAGAACTATAGGTAGTTTTATGATAAAAAAAACTTGCAAAGGCAACTTCTTACTATGCCAAAGAAATGACTTAAATATTCTACAAAAAAATGACTGTTTCTTGGTAGCATTCTTTTTGCCATCTAAGGACTGAGGATGACATAAACAAAAATGGATAAAGAGTTTATAAATCCAAAAATATAGGTAATTACAATAAAATATTTCTACTAGTTATTGCATTTGCCCCAAATAGTTCATTCAATCCAATTATCATAGCTGGATCAATGGCACAGGTAACCTCTTCAGTAGTAAGAATAGTAAAAATATATTGTGAACTTAAAGTAAATCCTTGTTTTCAGATTTTCTTCTATTAAAAAAGAAAAGGTGGAGAAGATGGGAAAGGAGATCTGGAAGATCCTTTGTTTATAAAATGTATCCAAAGCTTCAAAATAAAGCAAAAGGAGGGATCAAATGTTCTTTCAATGACATATGTAAGCATTGTAAAAGAGACATGCTCAAAGATTAATTAGTACTCTGGAAGAGTAATGTTCAATAGTACTTTCTACAATGACATAAATATTCTGTATCTGTACTATTCAAGAAAGTATCTAATGAGCACTTAAAATGTGGCTAGTATAACTGGGAAACTGAATCTTCATTTCATTTAAATTAATTCAAATTTAAAATTTTAAAAAATGTTGGAAGCTAGTGGCTGCTGTGAATAGTACAACTCTAGAAGAATATATATGTTTGACTTGAATATTTTCTTTTTGAACAGATTGTGAAATTTCATGTTAATTAGATATTTTGCTGGTAGAAAAGATAATCTCAAAGGTTATAGTTTTACTATCCAAACCATTAAAAATTTTTACCTAATCTACAAATCCTATTTAAATATCCTTTTTCTTTAAAATACCTATAAATATCTAATTTCACTAATGTGTTTCAAGCCACAATATTAAGCTGGTTACCTCAATAATGCCATAAATAAATAAATTTCTGATTTTTATTCATTCTAAATTTTATGGCAGTCATATTTTTTATGTATGAAAATTATACTTTGATATCTCCTTGTATGAACTCTCTATGGATCTATGATTCATTTACTAAAAAGAGTTTCTTTTCTTTTCAATCTTCACCAGTGGGTATGGGTATTTTTTCATTGCTTTTAGTGAAAGTGGAAGGGAGAGAAAGGGAGGGAGGGTGAGAGAGAGAGAGACAGACAGTCAGAAAGACAGAGAAACATCGATTGGTTGACTACTCATACATGCATGCCCTGACAGGGGATCAAACCTGAAACCAGGGTATGTGCCCTGACCAGGAATTGAACCTGCAACCTTTTAGTCCATGGGATGGCACTCCAACCACTGAGCCACACAAGTCAGGGCAAAAAGATTTTTTTTTGCAATCTGAGCTAAAACAATCTTCCAATCAACAGTTCAGAAGAATTCTTCAGTAACATGCTGCTTCAGTGAATGTTACTCTCTCAAGAGAAATATTCATATAGATGTGTGTGTAATCTTCATTTATAATGGTATATTGTCAAAGAAAAATAAAGAAAGCAGCAACTATATGAAAATATCTATCACACCTTCCATGCACAAGTAGAAAGTGGATATCACCTTCATTGGGTAACATCTTCAAGTTATTGACTACAGTTTTATTCCAAAATTACACAGTCCTTATGGAAGTATAATAATTTAAATGTTCCACATACCATATGCAACATTTTTTTCCAGCCAGTTCAACAGCCAAAATTTTTTAAAAATCTGAACTATTTCTGTCTCCAGAAATCTGTAAATGTATGCTTTGTTTTGGTTTTCATTCCTATTGTATTTTTATATCAGGTAGAGCACAGAACCCACTGTGTCAAATGTCATTGTAAAACCTTGGATTCATATAATGTGCTAGAGTGTATTCAATGACCCATCTTTCATGCTAGGCATGCAGTTGGTTTAGTCTATTTAATTGTAATTTCAGACAAAAGATCTTTTTGACAAATTCACACCTTCTTTCAACTCAGTATAATTGGAGAAACATTCTCTACTTCTGAAACAATAGGTATTGTTAACAATCATCCAAGTTTGAAGGAGCAAATTAAATTACTTGATGATTAGCCAAATATTTAGTAATGTGGGGGTTGGGTTTTTTTTTTTTTTGTATATTTGGCATTTCTATCTGATTTCAATGAAATTTTTATTAAGATTGGAGAATTAAGGCAATTAGACAAAGAGTTCAAGTAAGCAAACTGAAAGATTAGATGGATAGATAGATAGATAGATAGACAGACAGATAGACAAATAGATTTAGCTAACAAGATTTCAACATTTTAGGAAATAGGTGAATTTTTTCTAGGCAACAGATTCAGTGTTTCATTTTCATTTTCTGATATATAACAAAGTTCATTGGAAATTGCTGAAGATAACTGTGATCATTTTATGACATTATATTAAAAATATATTGCTAATTTTTAGGAGCAATGTTAGTATAGGTAGTTAAATAGTTATTAATAAGGGAGGGTGCAAAGGGAGTGAGATATTAAACTTAATAAACTAGGGAGCTGAATCAGATATTAGGACAGCATTCTATTAAGCCTACCGGGAAGCCATTGCATTTACAGACTCATTCACACACCCCAGGGAAATGCTGCCGAGAAGATTTAATCTTCAGAGTAGACAGAAAATCTCCCCAGGGGTGCTGCTAGCCTGATACCGGATTACAGGAGGGAGTAGGAGGAAAAACACCTGCATTGTTTGGGGAAAGCAAATGGCATAAAGGAACTTTTGAACATGAGCAATAGAAGTCAAGATGGCATGTGGGAAATGTTTTTACTTTGGACATGTGCAGTAAAAGTCATACAGGAGAAGAGCTTGACCTGGAAAAAACTAGAAAAGTAATGGATTGAATAGAGACCCCAAACCTCGAGAGGTTACAAAGAGGAATTTGTCAAGGGGAGGACCCAGCTCAAGCCAGGAAGAATCAGGAAGCTGGGTTGGATGGTTTGAATGGCTTCTTGATCATTACCAAGAACCACAAAATTATATGGAGGATTAACAAAGTTTCAGTGCAGTTGCTGCTAGAGCATAGCCAGCCCTCTACATTCCATCCCTGAGGGTGTGTATTATTTTCCTTAACACTAATAAAAATCAAGAAGTGTTTAAACTTCTCTATGCATGTATTGTTTGAAATTCCTTTCAACATGGCAAAAGAACTCATTGTTACCAGTAAAGAAAAACCTTTATTATTTCAGTGTTACTAGTTTAAATATCTTGTTTCAACCAAAAGTCATTCAGATTTTATCCTCATTGTTTGCTTGGAATGTCTCTTAATGGTCACTCAGAATTTCTTAATTGCTGAAAGCAAAGGCTACTTTTCTGCTCATATCTACAAAATAATCTAAATATGAATATTGGTAAAATGTTAAATAATAAAACTATTGAAAGCATTTTGAAACTGGGAAAGTGTTATATACATATAGGTAACTATTAATACTTTCTAAAACTCAAATTTTCTAAGTTTAAAAAATTAAAGTTGTACCCAGTAGAAATTAATTTATAAATTTATGGGAAAATTAAAAACAATAAAAACAAAATAAGACAAATATTTATGATCATTTATAATTGAATAAATTAAATTAAGTGTTACATCAAAATTTCCATCATGTCTTAAAGCAAATAACTAATTACCAGAATTGGGGAATGTAGAACCTAAATATTTTTTATTAATCTACTAAAATATCTGTATACCCAGTGCTATGGACTCAATTGTTTTCTCCAGAATTCATATGTTGAAGTCCTAACCCTTGGCACATCAGAATGTGACTGTATTAAAAAAAAAAAGTCTTTTAAAAGATAATTAAGTTAAAATAAGGCCATTGGGATAGGCCCTAATCCAATCTGACTGGTGTCCTTATAAAAAGAGGAGATTCAGATATACAGAGAGAGACCAGGGATTCCTGGACCCAGAGGAAGGGTCATGTGCAAACCACAGAGAGAAGCCTCAGAGAAGCCTAGTCCTGCTGACAACTTGGCTTGGGCTCCAGTCTTCGGAACTGTGAGAAAATGGATATCTGTTGTGTGAGTACTCATTCTGTGATATTTTGCTATGACAGATCTAGCAAAATTTTCAAAAATATTCCTCCTCAAGTTTTTTTTTTAAAGTGGTCCATTCCATAAATTATTGAAGACAAATGTCAAAATCTTGCTAAGAAAAAAATATAAAAGGAAAGTCACATGTCCTTTTAATATCATACTGGACCATTGTCTAACCAGCCTCTTCTAGGATTAATTAATTCTCCTGAGGGATATACTTTTGTTTAACTTACAATTTAATAGTTTTCATTAGGTCTCAGTCTCTGTGAATTTAGATACCAATTCATATGTTGATAAATTTCAAATAACATTTGTCCATTACAGATGAAAATGATTTTAACCAGTTAGAAAAACAACCCTAGTTTATTGTCCAGTATGACATTAACGAGTGTTAAATCTAACTTTGCAATCTCAAATTAGCATATTTTTCTTTTATTTATTGTAAATACCTGCCTCTTTTGTACTCCTTTGAATCAACTTTACCATCCTGCAGATTCTCTCATGAATGAGCTAAATGATTTGTTAAAAAATGTTCACTACATAATTTTATGTAATGTTTTTAACCTTTTGCAAATTATACATTAATTAATTTTAGTACTTGATTTCTTCTTTAATTTTTTGCTGTATAATCTCCAACTCATCAGAGATCACACATTTAAATGAATACAAGGATTAGAAAATAATGTGAATAGGTTAAAACTTGTGCATGGGGGCTCTGACAAACCCAGATGATGACCTGAAAGAATACATGCACTTCTAACAAAGCAGGCTCGAACTCAGCTGGTGCTTTTCATATTGAAATGCTTCTTTGTTCTGAAGACTACCAAGACATGGGTTTCCAGAATTCCTTTGAAGTCTTCTATTGTTTACATATGGTAAACTATTTTTTTAATTATATAGCATTTTTTTTGTATCAAACAAAACCCATCTGCAGCCAACCTGGATCAAATGCCATTAGTGCGATTACACCAAAGCAGAGCAAACACTATGCATCATTTAGTTCAGAATAAGCTCTATTTAAAAGGATGTTCTTGCAAAAGTTACTAATAGCCATAAAAGCCATTATTTATAGAATAAATATAACATTCAGTTTACAAAGTGGTAAGATGCTTATATCAGACAACAAATTTTAAGAACCCAGTACAATGATATGTAGTAGGAAATCTACAAACATTAGCTGCCTCACAGAGAGAATTAAATACTGCCCTTCGGTCTATGACATTATTACTGCTTATGATATTTATCTACTAGAGAATAACATGGTACTAGATAAAAAAATAAGTTAATTCACAATAAGATAGACACTTAGTAGCTGTGACAATTTTGAAATATTCCTCAGATATTTTGGTACTCCTCCTTTCAAGAGGCAGAGCTTCTTCTTCCCTTGAATGTGGGCTGTTCTTTGCGATTGTCTTGTTTTAAAAGAATGTGGTAGAAATAATGAGTGTGATTCCCAAGGATAAGTCATCAAAGGCATTTTAGCTTCCATTTTGCTCTCTTTCTTTCTCTTTGGATCACTCACTGTGGTGCAAGCCTGCTACTACGCTCTGAAGATACTCAAGCAACCCTGTACAGAGGCTCATGTAGCAAGGAACAGAGGCAAGTCTACCACCAACTGTCGCAGGAATGAGCTTGGAAGCCGGTTTTCCAGCCCTAGAGAAGCTGATGCTGGATGCCTGCAGTCCTGGCTAACATCTTGATTACATTCTCATTAGAAATCCTATGACAACTACCTTGCTAAGCAACTCCTGAATGCTTGACCCACAGAATATATAAAAGATATATGTTTGCTATTTTTAAGTCAGTAAGTTTTGGGGGTAATTTTTTATACAAAAATAATAGTAGTCAAAGCCCTATAGGTTTTATTTTTTTCTGTTTTTATACAGTTTGAATATTATTTCTTTTTTTAATTGCAGTTGAAATACAATATTATATTAGTTTCAGATATATAGCATATTGACTAAGCACTTACACACTTTACAGAGTGATCATGTCAATAAGTTGAGTGTTCATTTGACACCATACATAGTTTTACATTACTGACCAAACTCCATATGCTGTACTTTACATCTCCATGACTATTTTTATAACTTGCAATTTTTACTTTATAATCCCTTTTTTTTAATTTTAGTCATTGTTCAAGTACAGTTCTCTGCCTTTTATTCCCATTCCAGCCCACCCACCCATCCCTCCCCCCTTTTTTTGCTTCTTAATCCCTTTCATCTTTTCACCCATCCTACGACCCTCCTCCTATCTCATGACCATTAATTTGTTCTCTGTTATCTATGAGTCTGTTTCTATTGTGTTTTACTATTCATGTTATTACAGTTGTCCCCTTTTTACCCCCTTTGCTCCCCTCCACTCAGCCCACTCCTCCATGCTCATGTCTGTAGGTCCTTCATGTATATTCTTTGGCTAATCTCTTCACCTTCTTTCAATCAGTCAGTTTTTTTTTTTTAATTCCACATGTAAGTCAAATCATATGGCATTTGTCTTTCTCTCCGATTTACTTCACTTTGTATAATACCCTCTAACTCCATCCATGATCCATGGTGGTACAAGTAGTAATATTTCATGTATAAATGTTCACCTGAGGATATGTTATAAATTTATATATATAAAATATAAATGTATACATATTTATATATTTTATATAAATATATAAACATATATATTTATATAACATGTATCATCTTTACCTGAGGATATGTTTTTAAATTTTTTAGAGAGAAAGGAAAGGACAGAAGAGAGAGAGATCAATATGAGAGAGAAACATTGATCAGCTGCCTCCCATACGCACCCAACCAGGGATTGAAACTGCAACCTAGGTATGTGCCCTGACCAGGAGTTGAACACATAACCTTTTAGTGTATGGGACAATGTTCAACCAACTGATCCACCTTACCAGGGCAGATCTTATTTTTGTTTGTTTGTATGGTTAAGTGACATTATATACCACATCATCTTATCCATCTGCCTTGATAGACATTGGGTTGCTTCCATATTCTGGCTACTGTAAATAATGTGCAATGAACACAGGTGCACATATATTTTTTTTAAATTAGTTTGGATTTCTTCAAACCTTTGTGACTTTTAAAGGTAGACTGTGTTGGCTTCTCTTAACTTAAAGGTCATATTTAGACATATCTTAACCAGAGGCTTACAGGGAAAACAGTGTCCACCTCTCTTTCCTTTCTTCCAATTGTTTTCAGCTACCCAATTGTTTTTACTTCCGCAATTCTATATAACATGTTTCTATTACAAGTTTAAAGTTTTTAAGGTTTATATACACTTTATTGAACTTTCTAATATACAAGATTATGATTTAATTCTTAGAATCCCTGTACATACGCATATATATGAACTCTGTCCAGAAGGTATCCAGACATGTAATATGGAAAATAAAGATATTTATTGAAGAAGATACAAGAAACATTATACATAGGACAATGACACCTTAGTAATTTTCAAAATAGGCACCTTGGGACCTCACACAGTTGCTATTGCTGCCCTGTTGTGTATTTTCCTGAATCTCATTGATGGTCTGAAATTTCTTCCCTTTCAAAGGTATTTTTAATTTTGGGAGAAGCCAGAAGTTGCAGGGCATCTTATCTGGGCTGTCGGGGGTCTGAGTCACCAGAGTAATTTGATATTTTGCCAAAAACTCTGCATAAGACATGATGCATGAGCAGGCATGTTGTCCAGCTAAAGCTGCCAATCACCAATTGTCAATAGCTGTGGCAGTCTGAATCATCCCAGTGGTTTCCACAGAGGAATGTTCAGGCTTAACACAAAATTGGATGTATGTTAGTTGCTCTATTTGCTCAGTCATTTTGAATGGGTCAGCCACACAGCCCATATGCTCACTCAAAGTCACTTACTGCCCCCACTGACTAGTGCAGTGAGTCATCATTGTTCACATATGCGTATTCCAGTCCACTGTCCTTGGCTGGCAGGTTACAGTGATGTTGCCCAAACCATTCTCGTTATGTTAACAATGGCTGGACTTTTTCAGCATATAATTTGTAATTTCATATTCTCTTTCCCCTCATCTTCCCACAATCTTAATTGTTAGCTAAATTAACATTCAATGTTTTTGTAATTATGACTATATGATTTTTATTGACAGGTAGTATTTTATTATAATTATACTTTCTTTCTTAAACAATGTTGAAAGATTCTATTTTTCTCCTTTTCTCTTTGTCATATAATTCATTATTACATATTTCTATAAAACAACTCTAAAACTTATCCCTAAATGGAAACAAAAAACACAATAATCTATTGATTATTTTTCTTTTGACATCTTCCTATCTCCTGCCATGCTCTTTTTCCAATCTGTAGTTGGCTTTCCCCACAGCTACAGTCTTGTGGCTTTCTTTTATCAATCAAGATGTTTATTGTTTGGCTGCTTCAAAAATCAAACATCCCATTTTCTTCCAAAGTAGAGGATAAGTTGTTCATGGATGTGGGGCCAGGCTATAAAATCTGGTAGCCAAGATATTCTAAAAACAGGTTGTAAGATAATTTTCTTATTACGAGCCCTATCCTACATCTCCACCTTCAGATGTGTCCAGAGTGTCCATATTTTAGCCTTTCTGGACTTCTTTATCTTAGTATTCCATTTGCTCTTAGCAAAGCAAAAAATATTAAAACTAACTCATTTATCATTTAATCATCCACTTTTTATTCTCCAAAATTAGTGCACATGTTTTGTTTCCTCTCTTTCTGTTGTTCTTAATGCAATGAAAGACATTTATTTACTGTATTTACAGTGGACTTAAAGCAAACAAGCAAATAAACACGCAAACAAAAACAGTAGAAAAATACTTTTGATCAGTCTGCAATGTTTAACAGAAAATCCCTGGGAAAAGTTCCAAGCCAGGAAGTTAGGCATCTGTTCATCATTTCAAAAAGATCATTGCAACTGCCATGTACATAAAAAGGGATGAGTCTGAAAGCAGGTGACCAGTTAGGAAGATCCTGCAATTCTAGTAAGAGATATGATGGCTTCAAAGACTATCAGAACAATAGCAAGTTTGTTTGACATATTCACCATATCTCTTTTGTCAACATTAAATATATAATCATTGAAGGAATACATTTATGTTCTAGCTTAAATGAAGGATCCAAGAATGATAGGAATTTTGAAGACATCACAGAAAGTCAGAAACATTCCAAATATAATTTCCAACCACACAGATACTATTGTATATTATAAATATTTTAAGCTAACATTTTTATTTACACTCGAATATTGTCCCTCAAGATGAAATGCTGCCTTCACTGAAGAGAGTTATAAAGAACATCAAGCAAAAATGAAATTTAAAAATGCTAAGATTAGAAAGAAACTCTTGTTTTCCTAAAGATATGTCTCTTATTTTAAGTGGAAACTTAACATTTAGGTTTTATCCACATTTCTTTGTTAGAATATTTTAAAACACTCAGTGAATGATAAGATGATGTGATTTTTTATATATGTTTTCACAATCTTTATCAAAGAGCATATACTACTTTACACTTGCAAAACTAAATGTTATCCCTAAATAAACTGAATAGAGCAAACAAAGGCTTTATTGGCTTGGTATAATAATAAAAGTAATAATAATAATTATTATTTTTGAGAGAGGGGAAGGTAGGAAGGAAAAGAGGGAAAAACATAAATGTTAAAGAGAAACATTAATTAGTTGACTCTCATATGCCCCTCGCTGATGACTAAACCTGCAACCTAAGCACATGCCGTGACCAAGCATCATCAGACTGGTGAACCTTCACTTTGCAGGATAAAACCAAACAAATGGGCCTCAATGGTCAGGGCTGCTTGGCATAATAATTAAAATGGTATTATAGTAGTTCAGCTTGGGTGTGCTGGGGGTAGGAACATCCTTGTTAAGGAAAGGAACTAATGGCACAGTACAGTGCCCTCCCTTCTTTAACTACTGAAAGAGTGCCTCTTCCTAGGCACCAGTACTATTTCTTAAGCACATAAAGTATGGTCAAAATGAGTACCAAAGTTTGTTCTTTATTCAGGTAGTCACAAAGCTCTACTTACAATTTGCATATGTATTTAAGAAAAAAGACAAGGAAGGTGCTTCTGACCTACGATAGTAAGCCAATATCAGATATTCATCTGGATATCAAATGTTCCTATACTTTTTGTTAGGAGGAACATGAAATGATGAGCTTTAAAAAAATATTGTTGTTCAAGTGCAGTTGTCTGCATCTACCCACCTCAACTCCCCTCCAACCTCAGCCATCCCCACCTCCCCTCCCAGATTCCACCCCTTTTGAACCTCCTTCCACTTCATGGTTCCACTATTCCTTAATGCTCTCTCTAACACAAGCAACAAACTAATCTAATTTCCTCTAATGGATGCATCTAGAGAAGATGCCAGGGTTATTCTCTCTCTACAGTAGATACAGTTTACACAAAAGTGTCTCTTTTTTTTTTATTAGGCAAAACTTTACATTCTTATTTGATCCATAATCAAATGGATTCATTCTTCATTCTTTTCTTATTTCTCCCCACCTCACCCCCTATTAAGTCTATCAGAAAATCTTATAACCTATACCAGAAACTATATAGTTCTTTCCATCTCTGCTATTACTCTCCTTGGTCGAGACAATACCTTCTCTCCCCTGATGGCTGCAATAGGTTCTTAACTGGTCTGTCTGCTCCCCTTTTAAACCCACTGAAAATCTTCACAGAGCACCTAGAGTGATCATTGTAATGTTACAGTTAATTACCAGTGAAGAAAATCTTAACTGATAGACTCTAGGTATTTACTCTCCTGCATGAATGCTTTCAATGTACATCACCAGTATTTTTATAAATAAATTTGCTGAATTTTAGCTCCATTTTAAGTCAAAACTTTATGGAGAATTCTTCTTTTTAAGGTTTTGCCATGTACATGAACCAGAAAATGAGGTGTAGTAGGCTTCTAGATTCCATTTGCGTTACTGTTTCTTCCACACAGTTTTAATGAACAACAGGTTTTACCATAAAATCCTGTCTATAATCTAATTTTTCAAAATATCACTCACTCCTCTTCTTAAAATTGCCAATGATTTCCCACCACACTTAGCATAAAATTTAGTCTTTAACATGGCTCACAAGTCTTCCAAATCTCATTTTCCTCACTCACTCTACTCTAGTCATAGGCACCTCCTTATTTTTTTCCACCAACCTACAAAGAAAACTCACACTTTAGGACATTTATACTTGGTCTTCAAGACAAAAGAGTATTTAAATATGCATAGCTTGTACTCTTACTTCAGTCAGGTATTCATTCAAATGTCAGTTTCTCAGAAAAGCCTTTCTTAACCAGTCAATACTAAAACACACACACACACACACACACACACACACACAAAACCACACCAAACTAACAAACAAAAAAAGCACACACAGCAACTCATCCCCAATAATCAATACCAATGTATTAATTTCATTTTTGTATTGTTCATAACTGATTGAAATTTACTACTTATTTATTAGTTCCCAGTCTCCCCAAACTAGAATATAAACTTCATATGAGCAGGAATTTTGTACGTCTAATTCACTGCAACATTCCCAAAAGTTAGAATTGTATTTACTCCATGATAAGTGCTAAGTTCATAATTTCTAATCAATACTGGTGTTCTATTCACAATAAAACTTTCTCAAGAATATCCCTACTAAAATATCTGCTCTCAACTCTAAATCACAGTCATCTGAAATCCCAGCTCCTTTGCTCTTTAGTCAGCTGCATTAATTTCGTTGATTTTACAAGTGAACTCAAATTCTCTACCCAGGAAAGATTTATATAAGAAAGATCTATATTATTTAATGTGGGTGAGTAATTGTATAAAAGCACATTTAGGCAGATAAAAATTGCAGGAATAAGTACACAGGATAAGTAACAATAGTGTTGGGAACTGCAGTCCCATATAACAGTGTGGGAGAATAATAACAACTGGTGAGTCCAAATGAATAAGGAGGAATAATAAAGCAAAGATCAGAAGAATGTACTGACAAAATGTGGTATTGGGGATAAAATACAATCCACCACATGCACTTTTGCATTAAAATTGCCACACCTTGACTTCTAATAGTCTTACTGCTCCTGATTCTCTAGAATCTTTCTTTCTTTCAGGTCTACTCCTACAAAATACCATTCTATAACTCTGAGCCACGTAACTGTGTAGTCCTTATTATTGTACTCTAAATAAGAATTTACTATCATTTTGCCATGGTTTGTCTCTAATACTACTGTTTAGCTTGACTACTATTTGTGCATATTCTATTACTCTAGGTTACCTGTTAGCTTGACTTCCTAAAAACACAAACTTTTGATTAATCAATTATTATTGTTATGACAATTTATATTATGTATCATTTAATTATATATAGAATATAATGTTTACTGTATTTTACTATTGGTTGCTTATTATTCAAATTTGTCATATTTCTTAACCTACTCAAGATATAAACCCAGGATCTGAATCAGAGAAAACAGAAGATTATGTTTCCCCTAGGTATTAATTCCAATGTACGGTGAGTAAAGGAGGGAGCATACTGATCCTGTGAATAAAGAGAAGTTCATTTAGGCCCATGTTATCAGTTTCATTGGATCAGGTAAATTAAATTTCATCTAGAAACCCAAATACCAAATATATGTAGAATGTTTCCATAGCTATGTTCACTGCTGGTAAAATTTATTTATTTATTTATTTATTTATTTATTTATTTATTTATTTATTTATTTATTCATTCATTCATTCATTCATTCATTCATTCATTTATTTATTGTTTATTTTATTGTATTTTCCATTATTGTTTATCCCTCATAACTTCTTCCACCTCCACCTCCACCCTCCCCCTGAGATATGATACTGTTGTCTGTGCCCATGAGTTCTTCTGCTTTTTTGCTGGATCCCTTCACATATACTGTGTTTATGGATAGAAATAATTAACATAATTAATATGCGTATACTACCCAAAGCAATTTACAGAGTCAACACAATTTCTATCAAGATGTCAATGATGTATTTCACAGAATGAGAAAAAATATGCCAAAAATTTGTATGGAACCAAAAAGGACCTTGAATAGCAACAGTGATCTTGAGAAAAAAGAACAAGGTTGGAGTAATCACTCTTTCATAAGGCCATAATAATCAAAACAACATGATACTGGCATTAAAAACAGACACACAGATCAATGGAACAGAATAGGAAGCCCAGAAATAAACCTATACATTTATAGTCAAGTAATATTCAACAGAGGAAGCAAGTACATTTAATGGGCTCAAGATCATTTATTCAAAATGGTGTTGGGAAAACTGGACAGATTTGTACAAAAAAAACGAACTGGACCACCTTCTTATGCCACACAAGAGTAAATTAAAAATAGATTAAACACTTAAATATTAGACTCAAAACCATAAAAATACTAGAAGACATAAACAGTACAATCTCTGACATTTCTCATAGCAATATTTTTCTGACTACTGGCAATCATTTTATATACTAAACTTATTCTAATGAAATGGCATGAGTTATTTTGAGACATATGCTCAATACAAATCAGTAAATG
Organism: Tonatia bakeri; assembly: GCA_004024845.1. Classification (NCBI taxonomy): domain Eukaryota; kingdom Metazoa; phylum Chordata; class Mammalia; order Chiroptera; family Phyllostomidae; genus Tonatia; species Tonatia bakeri. The sequence continues at coordinate 44,623 of PVIA01006511.1, forward strand.
CCTTTGAACTGTTGATTAATTAATTTATTTAACTTTTGTGTTACGTCCAATAGTCAAAACCAATCACCAAATGATTAATTTGTTTTTCATGGATGGGGATTTTTCTAGGAGTTACACTGAAAGGTATTAGGAAAACTTGAAATTGAGGAATGATACAGGAGAAATCCAGTTGTAGTCCAGCCCTGCAGTGACAAGTTTACAGTTCTCTACTCTAGACATTTTATTCTAAAGTTAGCCTAAGACCTGTACAACTGGAGACACTGTTATTTTTTCTGGGGATTTGCCCCATGGAATTCCAGCTGGATACATTAGGAAATAAATTTACTTCTACTTTTAGAATACAGAAAAAAGAATGTCTTCAGTTAGTTTGGGCTGCTACAACAGAATACCATAACCTAGATCTTAAATAATAAACATTTATTTCCCACATTCCTGGAAGCTGGAAAATTCAAAGTTAAGGTGCTGGCAGATTCAAATAACTACCTTTTTTCTCTTTCCAAACAGGGTAGAGAGAGAGTTGGAACTCTGATCACTTTGTTATTTACAAGGGTATAAATCCTCTTACAGAAGTTCTATTCTCATGACTTTACCTAAACCTAATTACACCCAAAGACCATTCCTCCAAATACACAGCACTGGGGGTAAGGCTTTGATATAAATTCTGAGGGACACAAACATTCAGCTTATAGTATTCAGAACTATGAAAAATTAAATTCACTTTGAAATTTACATATGATAAAATAATTGCTAACAGTAAATTCTGAAATCTTTCATATGTATAGATGGTATGTATTAATATTATATAAGTATTAAAGAGTGCTAACTCAATGGAAATAAGATTCATAAAAGGTAAAGTATCATAATCCAAAAGTTATCCAATCAAAAATTTTGTTTAGTAGACCTAGACAGAGATTCAAGTGGAAAATGACCTAAGGTTGAAACAGACTGAAATATATACATACATACATACATACATACATACCAGGGAATGGGACTAATTTAGAAGAAAAGTCTATAATGAATAAGCAACAATTTTATTTTTGGTAAGGCATAATCTGCTAGACTGGAGGTGAGCCTATAACCAGCCCAAGACAAGCTGGTCAACTCCATATTAGAATCACAGAAGTTATGTCAAACTTTGTAGACTATTGAAGAATTACACATAAAGAATGGAACTGCCTACTGTTTACCTGAGAGAGAAAAATCTGATTTGAGTAATCTTTTTTAATAGGAGATTAACCCAGAAAATATCCTTTTCTGTCTCAATCATCTTTGTGCATCCCGAGGAAAGTGCTGGACATTACTACTTTTGTGAACCCCATCATTTTTGTTGAAAGTGCGTATCTGTGTCTCTACTACAGTACTTTACAAGAAAAATTTTGTTAAAAATTAGTTACTGCAAATGTGCTTTGTTTGAATATTGTATTGGAGAACCAATTTTGCTTATAAAACACTTCAAAAGATTTTCTGCAAAATCTGCTATTATCAGGCTAAAATGCTAGATAATATAATAAATACAGATATCTTTAAAAGGAAGAATAAAGTAACAATAAATAGAAACTCTAACATTCTCCCCAAAGTTCCTTGGCTAATTAATATAATTTATTAAGCACATTATTAGCACTTTTCCTCAATTTCTCAAAACATTGCTTAAGTGCAATCTCAAAATTAAAAATAGGCCTTTCTAGTGGGCCATATCAGAATCACTTGGTGGGCCTTTTCAAATGACATAGCCTTTCACAATTCACCTTGTTCAACCCCTTTCCAAGGTTCTTATACCTCTCTCCCATTTAGATACTGGTTTTGAGGTCCACTGTTTCTAATTTTAGTGTATCTAATCAATTTGGCTTGCTAAAATGAAAATAGTTGAGACCCACCAGGGCAGTATGGTGTTTTGCAAAAGCCATGCAGTCTAACCCAACTCAAATCTGTACCCAATATTTGTTGTATGCTGCTATTTAGTTCCCAAAGGTCCCAATTTTTCATTCAGCCTAAAGAGAAAAATATTGCATTTTAGTTTTTCTATCACATGTAGTCATTTTGCACTCATTTAATAAGTTGTGAGTATAACTATTTGTGGAAGATTTGGGAAGTTCTTTGAAGGGACCAGTATTTGCCTTCCTAATGTACAAGAAAAAACATGGGATTTAGATGGCCCAACTCTGCCCTCTTTATATGTTTTTCATATTGATTTACTGGATTGCTTATTAAAAATGGCTATTTTGTAATGTACTATTATTTTATGAGTAAATACATCTCTTTTTTTAATTTTTAAATTTATTTTATTGTATTTTCCATTATCATTTATCCCCCTTATATCCTCCTCCCTCCATAATCACCAGACTGTTGTCCATGTCCATGAGTCCTTTTTCCCTTTTTCTTTGCTTGACCCCTCCACCCCCTAAAACCCTCCCCAGAGCTGTCAGCCTGTTCTCCATCTATGAGTTTATCTCTATTTTCTTGTTAGTTCAGTTTGTTCATTAGACTCCACATATGAGTAAAAACATATGGTATTTGTCTTTCTCTGGCTGGCTTCTTTCACTTAGCATAATGTTCTCCAGGTACATCCATGCTATGCAAAGAGTACAATTTTCTCCTCCTCCTTCTCCTTCTTCTTCATAGCTGAGTGATATTCCATTGTGTAAAGGTACCATAGCTTTTTATGCCTTTTTTTACATATAAAAGATTGTTTATTTATTTCCTCATCCATTGAATGTTCTATTTTATGTGTATTGTTTTTCAGTTACAGTTGTCCCACCTTTTTCCCCATTGTTATCCCTACCCTGTCCCCCTACTCCCACAGTTAATCCCCCCTATTGTCTGTGCACATGTTCCTTTGTGTTCCTTTGCTTGACTCTTTCCCTTCTTTCCCCATTATCTCTGTCTTACCTGCCCTCTAGTCACTGTCAGTTTGTTCTGTATTTCCAACTCTCTGGTTCTATTTTGCTCACTTATTTGTTTTGTTGGTTAGTTTCCACTCAGAGGTAAGATTTTATGGTATTTGTCTTTTATCACCTGGCTTATTTCACTTAGCATAATGCTCTCCAGTTCCATTCATGTTGTCATGTAGAAGTTCCTTATTTCTTTCTGCTGCATGGTATTCCATTGTGTAAATGTGCCACAGTTTTTTGATCCACTCATTTATGGATAGGCACTTAGGCTGTTTCCAGTACTTGGCTATTGTAAATACTGCTGCTATGAACATTAGGGTGCATAGGTTATTTTGAATTGGTGTTTCAGGATTCTTAGGGTATAATTCCAGCAGTGGGATCACTGGATTGAAAGGTAGTTCCATCTTTAGATTTTGAGGAAATTCCCTATTGTCCACAGGGGCTGCAACAGTCTGCATTCCCACTATAACTTCCTTTTAGATGCTTGGCCATGCCTAATACATCTGAGTTTGTAGTTAAGATACTGTCTATTATAAAACAGAAAGTAAATTTTTATCCTTCTTATTCCACAGAGGTGTGTTGAGTATCCAATGAGATGAGATAAGCAATAAAAATTTAATATTGAAATATTTTTACTAATATATTATTATTATGAAAGTTTTAAATGCAAGTCAGTTTGACCTATAATGATTGATTTTATCTTCATAGTAATCCTTTAAATAAATTTATATATATATTTTTTTTTTAAATGATGTTTTCCATAGGTAAATTTAGAGAATAGCATTTAAAATAATGGGGAAGGTAAGCTAAAGAGATGATCTCTGAAATAATGGATCATGACAGGTGCTCAGGCATATTTGCATCTGTTCATTATTTTTGCTTATATGCTGTAACAGAGGTTTTTATGTAATTATACATGTAGGGAATATTCATATTTCACTATACCTGCACCAACTGTCATGGTGAATGCAGAGCTCATCATATTTAATGACAGCTGCTCTGTGACATGTTGATAAAATATGTAACTTACAAGAAGTCATAGAGGAGCCCAGCCTTGCTCATAACTCTGCCCCACTCTCATAATTAAATTACTTCCACATATGTAATCACTTTTTTTCTAAAGTGACTGAAGTTACACAATTTAAATATGACTTCAACAAAAAGTATTTGTTCAAATTAAAATATTTCCATTGACTTCATTTTTATAGTTCAAAATAAGTTTCTATTTAACATTTCAATGAAGTGCCTAAAAACTCTATATTTTTCTAGATTACCCAAGAATGGTTTTAATAAATCAAACAAAGTGTAAGTTACAAATTATTTTCTACAAATGTTCTAATGTGAAATTGCTTGATCAGATTTATTTTTAAAATCATTGTTTTAGAAATACATATTAAAGAAAAGATTACTACAATTATCAGAACATACTATATAAAGAGGAAAATTTGCTTAAATAAGCTCAGAAAATAATTTTACCTGGCAACTTAGTGAATATTATAGCTATCTGATTACCAATACTCCATTTCATAGAGACACATACATTTGGATTAGTTGAGGCAATCACTCACATGGCAGGGACTTAGGGGTCTTTTGTTTAATTTCCAACTGCTAGCTAAGCCAATACCTGAAACACTCAAATCACACCGCAATAGTCTTTGTCCTAATTCCACTTGTTATTTGGTACTTATTATGAATTATCATTTCTCCATAGACTCATGAACTAGTCAATGTCAACTGCCTTCACTAGCCACTTTGGCCCACTGTCAGAATAAATGACTTTATCAATTATTTTATTTAAAACCTCTTCAAAGTATTGGAATCTATCTACTGAAGATTTATTTCTATTCACTTAAATATATACAATAATTTTTATAATTTTTGACACTAGTTTATATAATTATTAAATAACATTGCATCATACCATTTTATTATGTTTAATAAAGATCAGTAATCAATCCCTTTAATTATATGCCCAAAACATGAATAAAATGTGATTATTAAATCTAAATAATAATTTTAGATCTGAAAACTACATCCATTCAATAAAAGAATTTTTCCTTCTTAACTTAATCATATATATTTTTTATTTTTCTTCTTATTCTTATGTTAGCAGCATCTGTAAGAATACGTTTTTTTCTCTAAATCATTAAATACATGGATGTATGTACATGTGAGTATGTATGTGCATAATAATGTGATTTCAGTTTATGGTAATATTCAAGAAGAAAAGAACAGTTACTAGTTTGTGAATTTCTGGCATGAGAAATCAAAGTGAATTACAAATCATAAATCACCCTTTCAGAAGAAAAGGATAGAAAAACTGATTTGCTAGGGAAAAATCTTAACAAATACAGGTAGTAATTACCACTTAGGATAAACCTAATACTTTCCAAGTTATTTTAACAAACAGTATAGTTGATGAGCTTATATTTATCAATTTTGTTTCTTGCTTTTTTTTTTTTCTAATCCATCTTCACTATCACACTGTGAACTATCATTCAACAGAAAGAAATCACATTCTCATTGAGGTAATGCTCTAATAAGCATTGACAATAATTAAATGTACCTTTGCGATTCACTACTTATATAAACAGTAAAACTAGATGTGTAAGTGTAAGTATATGCAAAACATGTAGTGAATATGTTAAGCACATTCATATTTGAATATATAGCTCTTCATAGCCATAAATTATGTTATTCAATCTAAGAATCATGTCTCCTGGTATGTAAATAAGTTCCTCAAAGAGTGGCTTATAATATGAAGAAACACTCACTGTGGAGGGATTGAAGAATATTGATTGTCCATTCATCTGTTAATCTTCCTGTTCTTGTTATCTGAATACATTTGACCTGATTTGAAGATTCTCTTGATTCAATCCAACAAATCATATCTTCATTGTAAATAAAATCCAGAGCATGAATTTCTTTTCCATTAACTGAGCTCAGGGTTGCCATTTTACTTCCATTAAGATAGAAAATATCAATTGTTTCAGAATTTGAAATTAATAGCATAGGTGGTCTGTCTGTAGGTTCTGGAATAAAAGAGAGTAGGAAAAGTGAGTTCAGCCAAAAAAAAAAATCCCCCCTTTTTTCTTTTTACAATTTTGCATTATTTATTGAGCTATTCTGTATTTCATTCTATCATAAATAAAATTATACTTACAAAAAGTATTTATTAATAACCCTATATATGCTTCAATAACTATATATTTCAGCTCACTTCTTTCTCTAAGGAAAACAGCTCACTGAACATTTGCATTTTGTATTTCTTTAGTAAGAATGTGTTGTCCATATCTGAGAACAATGCTATTTGTTTACTTCTTGGTAAATAAAGGAAGTATTCTGTGTTGTTTTTCTAGCAGTGATGATGGATCTGGACTGACCTATCCATACAGTGTTACTGGCTGCCCTTCTGAGCAAGGGAATGCTTTTCTGAGGTGGATGTATGAGGTCATAAATCGATTCTCTGGAGCAGAACATGCAAAGCTGACAGGCTCCTGTAAAGAGGATCTGTGACCTCAGCCTCACTGGATCCTTGACTGACCCCAGGAGTTAAATAGTCACACATCCCCTTAGTGACTAGATTATGATTACTGAGCTGCTTCCTTTTACATTTCTCTCCTATAGTCAGGAAAAAAAGATCCTAAAGGTAAAAAAAAAAGTGTTCAATACTAGTTATTGAACAATGCATTTTTGCAGGATTAGGATTGTGAGCTTTGGATACATACTAATTGACCAGAATTTCAATATATTTTAATATTTGAAAGTAATAGTAAAAGCTCATATAAAATTAGTGTTGGATGTGTTTAACTATACAACTATATTCAGAATATCTTTGGTGCTAATTAGTGAACTGAAAAAAAATATGGAGATCTTCAACTCTTCTTTTTCTCTATCCCATATCCACTGTGTCATCAAAATCTTTTTGACTCTAATGTCACACTTATCAGGAATCCTACCATTTTTCAGTGACCACTACCACCATCTTGCTCCCAGCTGCCATCTTCTTTTAACTAGATCATTCCAATAGCCTTCTAGATGGTTTCCCTGCTTTCATCCATGGCCTCCTCTTCTTTAGTCTATCTCAATTCAATAGTTAAAATTATACCTTTAAACTGTTGAGGCAGATCAAGTCAATCTTCTGCCTAATTCTTCAAAGGGCTCTCACTCAAATCAGAGTAAAAGTCAAAACCTGTGTATTGACATATAAACCCTACTTGATTTCTATTCCCATTACCTGTTTGACTCAGGCCCTTCATCTCCTAACTACTCTCACCCTTCTGTATCTTATTTCTGATACATTACCATTCTTACTTGCCCCTCTTTGAAGAAGCCAGATAAGCTGCCCGATCAGAGGCTTTTTCATATTCCTGGAATTATCATCCTCAATATATTAGAATGGACAACTTGCTCATCTCCTTTTACGTATTATTTGAATGTCACTTTTCTGGTGAGAACATCTCATCTTGTAAAAGTTGCAAGCCCCTATGCTCTCTATACCAATTCTTGCTTTATTTTTCACTTACCATCACAAAACATATATATCTTATTTACTTTTTACTGATTTATTGTTTTTCCACTTTTGCTCTAGCATATAGATACATCTCCAGCATTTTGATAAAGCCTAGAACCTGGTGGTAATTTGATACAAATTTTCTGAATAAATGAAAAATACATGTGAAATTCTTGCATAGAGAATTATTTAGAAACATTCTGTGAAATATTATTAAAGAATTTCATTTCTTAACCTATGCATGGAACCTAAAGACAGGATGTTCAGAAAAATTTCATAAACATCATTAGATCTTTCAGAAAACTGATACTGAAAATTGTAAAGGTAGAAAAAACAAGACAAAAACTTATACTATGACAAATATAATTAAGTTTAAAGTTTTGAATGTATTATTTAATGGTCTTCATCATTTCTGGTGGGAGTAGGGGTATCAGTCTCCTTGTGTTTCCCTCAGATGGAACAGCCACCCAATGAAGACTATTTTGGGTCTCCCCTTAAAGTTTTAAAATGTCAACTCTAAAAAGCATCCCAAATCCTTCCATGAGTATTTGTATATTTTACCCACCTAAGAAATTCTCCCAATCAAGCTATAAGGTTTTTCTCTGCCTTCAGAAAGACAATAAAAGTTTTTGATTTCATAAAAACTTCAAAACAAAGAAAAATTAATGACAATAACAAAAAACTCAATGAGATTATAAAACTGGTAAGCCCAACAGTTTCCTCCTGTGGGACTAACAGACTTGTCCTAGAAAGTTTAGTTATAAAGCAATAAAAAGGTAGCCTCAAAAATGCTAAGGTGACTTCACAATAAAGGCCCTCTCAACACATAAGTAAAATTGTGAATATTCACTGCTTAATATAATTTTGTCAAGTGACTATATCTGAGCTTGGCTGGCCAGTTAGCTTCTCTCCTAATCCCTTAAAGTCATCTTGAAGCATGTAAGACTTGCCCTTGCCATTCTCTAATTTGGAGTCCAGAGTTAGTCTTTCTTCAATACTCCTAGCTCATTTTGTTTGTTTGTTTGTTTGTTTGTTTGTTTGTTTTTCCCAGTTGACTGTATCAGGTTGACAGATTTCTCAGGTTCAGAAGGGGTCTGAGATGGCTTGATGTTAGGTTAGCAGAGATATACTGACATTAATGTTGGTGCTTATTTTCTTCATTTGGGAACTGAAATGACCTTTACTGAAGTTGCCTCTCTTGCAAAAATAAACCACTATTGAAAACTGCTTTGCCGCCAAGTTTTATGAGAACTCCAGATGTAGACTATAATTTCTTAACTGGCTACTAGTCAGTAAATTTAAGTACGTCATAAACATTACTTGCAGAGAGGCTGGGGTATGAAGAAGCACTGAGATTCCTTGATAAACTGAGATAAAAATGAAATAATGATCAACCCAGTCAATACTTACTTGACATAATTGATCAGTCTATTTGATTTTCGTAGCTGCTTTTTGAGTGAATCAATGGATTGTTTTAATGCAGAACATATCAAACTAGGATTTTAAAGCTTCAGATAAACAAAAAAATAGTAAAAAGGAAGCCAGATCTTCATTATCTGATACATTTTGATTTAATAATGGTGACTTTAAAATTCAAATGATATACCAGAGAAAGGGTACTTACAAAATTAGTTGAGATGTCCTTTACTGAAGTAATATTCCTAATTGTTAACTGTGGTTTTCTTCTTTAGACAAAACTTAAGCCTTAACATGAGGATAAAGGAAGCCTTGAAAGATAAGAACCTGCAAAGATCATCAGGGGCTAAGGACATAAATCTCTTTTCTCCTACTTCATCATGCAAGCTGGTATAAGCCTGGCAAAGACAATCTGTCTCTATGTGCACCACTGCTGATCACTAGTGTGCTTCATCACCTCAGTTTCCACATGCCAGTTGAAGAGCACCATTAACTTGAGTAATGAGGATAAAAGACTGACCAGAATAAATGTGATGTTCTTATCAAATGCCATCCTTAGAGTCAGTGGACAGCTCCCCGAAGGAGTAGTTGAAAAGTATGCTACCTGACTTCAGTCAAAGGAATAACTACATCAACACTTAGTGAGAAGTAATAAATATTAACTTTCCACATAGAAGAGATTGAAATACAAGGAAGCACTCAGTCAATATTCTAACCTAGAGAACCAAGACTTAGCTTGAATAAACTTCGCCTAGGCTGTCAATTGATTCATGCTGGAGGAAGTCGTCCTCCTCTGCTTCACCACTCCTTGTATGTCAGCAGTGTAAAAAACTATTTTTGCCCTGGCCAGTGTGGCTAGTTGATTGGAGCATTGTCCCATAAACCAAGAGACTGTGGGCTCAGTTTCCAGTCAGGGAACAAGGGTAGGTTGCATGTTCAGTCCCCAGGTGGGGCGCATGTGAGAGGCAGCTGATCAATGTTTCATTCCCTCACTCTCTCCCTTCTTTCTTTCCCCTCTAAGCTTGTACTCAGGTGAGAATAAAAACAAACAACAAAAAATAAAACAATATTTTCCCTCCCAGTTATAGAGACATGTATTTGTGCCCTGTATGACCATGAAGTGATTTCTTCCTATCATTTATATCATATTAGTAAGTGGAACAGTTTTTGAAAACTTTTTAGAAAACCATGAATTAAAAAGAGAAACTAAAGAACATAGAAAAGTTCATTTGACTAGATTCATAAAAATACCTATTTAAATTCCAGCCACTATAACCATATCCTTAGAAACATACCCTTATCCCCACATAGTCAAAAATATACTGTGTGTATATACACACACACACACACACACACGTGTGTGTATATATATATATAACAATATGATTTCAATATATAGCTGCTGCTAACTAAATGTTTTCAGAGAGAATAAAACTTATTTTAAGGTTTCATTTAAATTTGCTATTCTTTCAATTCTAATAACATTATTTTAGCTAGTTTCCTTTTATATGATTAGAATTATGAATTCAGATACTTATAAATAAATATAATAAATGCATATATATGCATATCATTTAGTTATACAATATTCTGATCTATCTTAATCCAGTAATGAACAATTATCTCCTCTGAATAAGTTTGGTAGGTACACCTCAATTTTGTTGAGTCAATGATGAAAAAGAATCCCAGTTTCAACTGAATAAAAATTTAAGTAATGACTTGCTTGTAAAATATATAAAATAAAGAGTCAGAGTAAGGCTAAAGTATGAGAAAAGAGAAAACTGTGATCTATACAGTACAAATAAATGGTTTTTAACCAATATGAACTTAAAATAATTTAAAGGATATTTTAAATTTCTAATCATAGTTTATCATGTATAAATTGTATCAACTCTTTTGAAATACATGTTTTTTAAAGATTTTATTTATTTATTTTTAGAGAGAGGGGAAGGGAGAGAAACATCAATGTGGGGTTGCCTCTCACATGCCCCCTACTGTGGACCTAGCCTGCAACTCAGGCATGTGTCCTGACTGGGAGTCAAACCAATGACCCTTTGGTTCATAGGCAAGAGCTCAATCCACTGAGCCACACTAGCCAGGACTCAACTCTTCAAAATAAGAAAAATGAGATGAAGTAAGAAATAAGAAATAAGAATGTTAACAACTTATTGATAACTTATGTTAACAACTTGTAATGAAAAATCACGTAAACCTTCAATGTAAGTAAACTACTACTATATGAAAAAAAAGCAATCTGTTTAGGGAAATTTTTTTTTTTTAATCTAAAACTGGGTACAGAAAGAACAGAAAAGTTGAATATGAAGTATCAGGAGAAAGTCATCTAGTTTTGAAAAGAGAGAGAGAGCATTGTACAAATAATATAATAAATACAGGTCAAAGTCAACCAAACCAAACTAAAAATGTAGATAGTTAATATTATATAAGTTAAAAATGTGCAGCTGACATAGTCTCTTTGTCATTTCCAAGACATATATGGCTAAATCTGTTTCTCTGTTTTTCTTAACTATTTTTAATGGAAATTTCTCTTCACTGAAGTGAACGATACCTAGAATATGGATATATTGTGCCATATATCAAAGGAAATTATTTTATCACATTTTATAAGAATAAATAAATATGAATCAAAGGTGGAAACATTAAAATGCATTAAAAGTAGTATTGGGCTAAGCAAGAAAATTCATGTTGCTACAACTATCCTATAATTTATTTTAGAACTGATTTTTACTGTCACAACATATTTATGTTGATCTATTGTTTGGATGAAAATGCTTTACTGATTGTATTTTTATTGTATTTTTTAGTATTCATAGATATGTCATTTAACTAGGATCAGAAGATCAGAAGGCAGCCTACTTCAAGAAAGATATAAACTAGTGAAAATATTAAGGTATATATACAAAAGGTCTGTATTATTAAGTCAGGTTTGGTACATTTCATAAAGGATGTGTGATGACATTGAGTTTTATTTTTTTAACATTTTTATTGTATTTTTTCCATTACCATTTAACCCCCTTCCACCCCACCCCACTTCAATCACTACACTGTTGTCCATGTCCCTGAGTGCATTTTCCTTTTTTGCTTGATATCTAGGTATGGTCCAAATGTTTGTGTCCTCTAAATTCATATGTTGAAATCTGAACTCCTAAAGGCAATGGTATTAGGAAATGGGGTTGGGGGACTTAGGCAAGTGCCTAATTCATGAGAGTTAAGACACTCATCAATGGGATCGGTGCCTTATAAAAGAGGCTACCTAGCTCCTTCTGCCACGACTGGATACCACATGTGTCTGTGAATATCTGCCACCCAGAAGGGAGCCCACACCTAACTGTGCTGTCACCCCGATATCAAATGTCCAGGCTCAAGAACTATCAAAATTCATTTTTGTGTTTTTTAAGCCACCTACGTCATGGTATTATTTTTATTAAGACATACTTTTTAATTATCATTGAAGAGAGAGGAAGGGAGGAAGAAAGGAGGCAAAGAAACATGGGTGTCTGAGGGAATCATCAATGGGTTGCTTCTCTCAACCGGCTCAACCGGCGCCCCAACTGGAAATCAGCCTGCAACCCAGGCATGTTCCTTGAACAGGAATTGCACTGATGACCTTTTGCTTTGTGGAACAATGCTCAATCCACTGAGCCATGCCAGTCAGGGCTAAGATATACCTGTTTAGTAAAGTCGAAAGTTCTTTAATAGAGATGGCATGTGATTTCAACCTTGTTTTAATGGAAACACAGGAATTAGACATGCAGAATTGAAAATAAAGAGGTCATGCCCTGGCTGGCATGGCTCAGTGGATTGAGCACGGGCTGTGAACCAAAGCATCGCAGGTTTGATTCCCAGTCAGGGCACATGCCTGGGTTGCAGGCCACGGGCCCCAGCAACCACAGGCCCCCAGCAACCGCACATTGCTGTTTCTCTCTCTCTCTTTAATAAATGAAGAAAAAAAGAAAATAAACAGGTCAGGTGGAAAAAAAAGTAGTTTTAACAAAAGCAAAGATGTGGGAAAAAATAGAATGTGTTGGAAGATATTGACCTCAGTGTTTTGGTTTTCTGCAGGCTAGAGCAGGTCTGAGTGGTAGAAACACTTCACAATATTAGTAACAACAGCTAACTCCTTTTGAGCATAATTTAGAAGCCAGATACTTCAAGGCATGCTTCATATTTTTTAGTTTATTGTATACTCAAAACATACCTAAAAATAAGGTTCTAACATTACCTACATTTTATGGATAAAAAACCTAATTTATATAAAATTTAAGGAACTTGCTTAATATCACATTGCTACTAAGTGAAAAGAACTGGATTTAAAATTATAGAGTTTATAGTAGCTGAAAAAGTAGGTTGAGAAAAGTTTGCAGTACTTAACGTCAAGATAATAAACTTATTTTTTAATTCAGGGTGCAATGGGAAGCCACTGTAAACTTTGGATAATACAAGATGGTAAAAACTGTATTAAAGATCAAGTTGGAAATGATTCATAGGATACTATGTGGATAAGTAGAATATACTGGAATGCATAAATTTCCCAGTTAAATGTTTAAGTTTCTTTGCTTTTACTTTAAAATAGCATATTATAGTATCATTCATATCTGACGGGAAAGTAATATCTAACAGTCTTGTTTACACACTGCCTTAGTTGTAGTATTCTGGAGTGAGGTTGGAAAAGAGTTAAGTGAGAGGGAAATGTATCTTTGTTTCTGTTTAGAATGATGCAGAGCAGAAAGAAAGAATGGCCAAGTGCGCCAACAGTCCTAATGGAAGCAGAAGTCATTAGGAGAAAAATAAGCAGCAGAGAATCATTAGAGGGTCAGTAACATACTAGGCTCTACATATGTAACTAGAGAAATGCATTGTCATTATATTTTTAACTATGAATATAGTAACAAAAAATCATGAAAAAAATAAATTGTGAACACAGGCATTGAATATCAGTATTATGTAACACAGAAATGCTATTTTAACTTCTCAGAAAAGAGGTTGTAAGGACCTAAAATAAATGGCATTGAGTTCTTAAGTAGGGAGGGGATGATGTAGTAAAATAGAAGTACTAAATTATAGTGATTGTTTTATGCAGACAGTGAGGGTTGTGAGGATTACACAGAAATTTTAGATTTGAGTGATGAGGAAAATGATGTTGTTATAAAAAATGTAAGGAAAGAAAATGGAGTCACTTTTGAGAGATGATGAGTTTAGTGTTGGCACACTAATCCAGTGTCATGTTTTGCAGCTTTGTCTTCGGCATTGTAAAACTTCACTCTTGTAAACTATTGATCAACCCAATTGACCATGGACTTCAAACAGTGAAACATTTTTACTATTTATACCTTACTAGTGAAATACTGGTACCTTCATTAGAGGATATTTCATTTGAAGTGTGATGATTAAGAGACAATGAAATGTGTTGTTCCACAGGAATAAGGATAATTTCACAAAGACAATAAAAATTAATAATATCATGCCCCCTCCCTCACCAAAATAAACCAAACCAAAACAAAACATCTCATTTTAAAATTTGCAGTCCTTACAATTTCCCTGTATTTTAAAGAGCTACAACAAGGAAGTATTTAAATTATTATCTGAGGCCTTATTTGGCAAATGGTTAAGTGTACAATAAATGAATAACTACATCGAGCCTTGGCTGGTGTAGGTCAGTGGATTGAGCACGGGCCTGCAAACCAAAAGGTCACCAGTTAGATTCCCAATCAAGACACGTGCCTGGGTTGCGGGCCAGGTCCCCAGTAGGAGCCACGCAAGCAGCAACCACAGATTGATGTTTCTCTCCCTCTCTTCCTCCTTCTTTTCCCCTCTCTAAAAATAAATAAATAAAATATTAAAAATAATAAATGAATAGCACATTGACAAATGTATGGATATGGACTCCCCAGTGTTTTAAAAAAATATTTTATAGAATTTGTAAGTTTGAAAATGATAGTATATTTTAGTAAGTAAAATGGAATAAATGATGCATTGTAACTTTTAATTAGAAAAATAAAATATGTTTAATTGATAATCATTGAAAGATTATATTAGTGAGTCTCAAAATTTTTAAGAATAATTCATTCAAATATTAGGTTATTGAATGATAAAGACTAGCAGATAATCTAGAGATGATCAATTCACATTACTTTAGAATTTCTTTGTCACCTTGCTAACTGTAGCATGATGGAACTACTTTAGCTACATAAATACCTTATTCCCATTTTAGACATCTCTTTAAATTATACATAGGTGATGCCTGAGTTAAAATGTAATAGATATTGGCTCATTAAAAATTGCTGTTAAATAACTCCTCTCCCTAAAAGTAGTTCCTGGGTAAAAGTATGAGACCTCAAAAACCACATTTATTTGGCCTCCTAAAAAAGAAAATACTGTCTCAGTATTTGCATATTCACCTAACAAATATTTATTGAGTATGCCTATCTTCTGCCAGGCACTGCTGCAGATGCTAGAGATATAGCAGTTAACAAAACTAATAAAATTTCCATGTTCATAGAGCTGATATTTTAGTAGGGGAAACAGACAAATAAGCAGTGAATACTAGTTAATATTATTTATCAGCAATAAATTCTGTAAAGAGAGGTAAAGCATTTGTAGTAATGGGAATGTGGGCTTCCCCTTAGGGGGAATAGTTAAATCAGAATATATTTAAAAGTTTGAAACAGAGGATTTATGAAAAAAAAAAAAGGAGTCATGGATGACGTCAATGTTTTCTCTTGAACAATTGGTAAATGGGGGTGACACTGACCAAGACTGGCGGCATTGAAGAAAGCACTGTTACAAAGGCAGAAAATCAAGAGTTTGGAAAACAGAGTTTGAAACTTCCATTATTTTCATGTGTGTAGATATTGGGTTGGATGTCAATATTTAAGTGAGTCTTTTGTTCATCAGAGTGACCACGGCTGGTGATAAAAAATTGGGAGTCTCAGTCTCCGGATGTTCTATAAAATCATGAAACAGGGTATGTTTTTAAAGTCACAATACTGAATAAGAGCCCTTAAGAAGTTAATAAAGTAAGAGATGTTCAAAGGACTTAACACTGAATCATGCCAAAAAATACTGTCAAAATGAGGATAATGAAGGGAAATAAAGTGAAAAAAATACATATTTTATAAGGTAAGAGGAAAACGCCAAGAATGTGTTGCTTTAAAAGGAAAGGTATCCAGGAGACAAGGATAAGGTGCTGCTAAAACTGATCATAGAGTGATGTGACAACTGGTGGTCACTGGGAACCTTGTCAATGACGGTGTTCAATGGGTGATAGGAATGTAAGATCCACTGAAGTGCATTCAAGAAAGGGAGAGGAAGTGGAGAAAGAGACAAGACATTTTGTGAGTTTCTTTTTATAAAGGGAAAAGAGAAATGGAGTGGTATTAGAGAAAAATATAGATTTAAAGGAAGTTGTTTCACATCAACATTACAACATGCTTGTATGCTGATAGGAATAATAGAGGAGAAAAATAAATATTGCTAAGTCAAGAAATAAAGAAGGCGATTGTGTGAGTCTACTTCTGGAACAGGTAGATGAAGATGAGACTGATGCACAATTGCAGGGCTAGCCTCAGGAAGAAAGCCAGTTTGCTTTCTGATTCACATGAGAGGAAATGGAGTGATTACTTCTATATTCAAATACATTGGTAGATTTAATTAAGTTTGTGGTGAGAAGGTTCTGTTTTGCTTATTTCTAATTTCTCAGGGAAATATGAAACAAGATCCTTATCTTTGAATAAGGTAGAAGAAGGCAGACAGATGAAAATTCATTATCTAGATGTGGGAAAGGAATAGATAGGCCTTTTAATCTATTTCATTGTTTCAGAAAACAATGTAAAGGATGTATAGCATGTAAATATACAAACTATATTTAAGATTTCAATTTTCTGTTATATTATTAAAAAGACAGATTAGATTGAAGTACTCAGTGGTGATTATATACCAAACTTCTAGCTTTCCTAAGTATGTTCTTTGTAATTTGACAGTAAATTTTACTAAACTTCTTAAGGTGGTAAAAGCATAATTCATGTAATTTGGCAACATTTTTCTTGCATGGAAAGCACAGATAAAGGCTTTGTGAGTCCTAGTGCTAAAAAGAAATGCTCGCATACATTTAAAAATGTAATCAATACAACAAATTTTCTCTTCTCAGGGCTAAAATAACTCTAAGCAGCTTGACTGGGGAGAATATATAGAATATTAGTTATCAAAGTCAAGGGCAAGATGGACTCTAGAGAAAAGAATGCCAAGGTGAATTCTCTAACTGCTGTTATTACCTTGTTGATTGAAATCGACACAGGTGATGCTCTCTGAAAACATTTTTTTATTATTACAAAGTACAAAATTTTCTTCTTTTTCTCGTTTTAAGTTTTCTCTCCCCCTTAAGATTTTAATAGCTATATAATTCTACTACCCCCAAAAGCAATAGAAAAGTTATATATATTCTTGCCTCATCTGAAAATTAAACCTCTTATACTTGCTTTGTTTAAATATAAACATGCCTTTATTTTTGTTTATTTTTCATTATATTTGTCCAATTTGAAGACAAAGGGAGTCAATTATAGAGCATATTATCTATCACACATTTAAAATTGAGGATTTAATTAGTAGTTCAATAGCTATTCTACAAAAAAATTAAATAGCATGATAGAAATTCATACCTTTACATTGTGCCATTTGTAAAAATAAAGTCTATCGATTATCAAAGCCAGATCTCATAATGCAGCCACATAGTTATTTATGCCCAAACAAACAGTCCTCAACGAGACTGCAGTTAAAATGGTAAGTAGTAAAGACAATGGAAGACAAGCCTTTTCTCTACATCTCACATTTTCTTTGACTGTGGGTAAACGGAAAGTGTCATGACACATAAGACACCCGTGTTATGTTCCCCATTATGAATCTTGCAACTTTGTTCTTGGAAAAAAGATGCAACATCTCAAGGAAGGTGCTAGACTGTGAAAGTGATTTGCTCTAGCAAAAAACAAACAAATAAAAAGCACAAAAAATATTGTATCTTAACACTGGCATACTTATTTGCAATGCTTGAGCAGGAAAAAAATATGATGTTTAATTTGAGCAATGAAAATTCCATCAGAAATTTTTGCCCTACCCTGTCATGAAATGTGATTTCCAACTGAGTGAAGGACCAGAGAAGATGTAGGGTAGGAATACTCCAAAAAATAGATAAATATATTCAATAGGCAGGCCAAGTTTTCAAAGAAAGGTTGCAAAGCTCTGGTATTTCTATAATATACCACCGGATTGCAGGAGGAGTAGCTTGTTCTCAGCTATCTTTGCAAAGCAAGCACACTAGAATTATAAGTTTATCTGAACAGGGCCTTGGTGAAGCAGGCACACCTCTATGCAGAACTCCCCAAACAGCTCCCTGACATCAGTACTATAACAAAGGCAGCATGAACCTTGAATAACAGGGAAAAAATTGGCAAAATTCTCCATGGTCCTTTCAATCTATTCCAGCATTTTTATTTTTATTTAATTGATCCCCAGCATCCCAGTACCCTTATTCTGCTTCCTGAATGTTTCGGGAGGAAATTACTTAAAGCATCCAACAAATATTTACTAAGCCTGTACTGTTTCCAGGCAATGAGTTATATTTCTGCCACTTACCACTTATGGCAGTATACATAATTTCCACCATGCATATGGGGTTGTGTAAATAACAAATCTGGATTACTCTGCTGATGCTCGTCTGCTGGGTTCATGCCTAGCTCAGAGTTTCTCAGGTACCATCATGGCATCAAGCACCATTCACGGTTGTGCCTCAATTAAATGACAAATTGCAGTGACTAGGCCTTTGGGCTACCTAAAGATAATAACAACTCTGAGTAGTAAATCTTCATATGTCAAGACATAATCACATATTATTCTGCAGGAAGCCATCCTTAGCCAGATGGTATACTAAAACAGACCTGATCTACTAGTCTCATATGTTATCAAGGTTACTAACACTTAATGTTGCTCTTCCTAAGGACACTTACTTTTTAATATAGGCTTTTTCTTTTAAAAAGGAAAAAAAAAGCAAGGAAATATATTTTAATAATGGAGTTCCAAGCATTATAAGTGACAGAGGCTCTGATACTCTGACCAGAAACGAATCCCTTTCTATACAGGCACCTGCCTATTCTTCCCATCAACCCTGGTAGAAAAACCATGAATGATTCCTTGAAATTCCAAAAGAAAGTAACACATAATAACAGAGTTAGATGTTAGATATAGGAGGCATAGAAAATTATATTTTGTATTACTCCTCCCTTTCTCTTTTCTTTTAAGAATTGTAGTAAAGAAAACAGCAAGTGGTATAAAAATACTTTCTAACACTGGCTAGAAATATGCTTCTGTGGATTATAGAGGTTATGATTTGCATTTATTTCAACAAATGAGGTCCAATGCCTAAATACCTAACATTCCTCCCTTTCTCCCAATAAGTGAACACAAATTATAAGCTATAATAGAATCCCAAAGTTATTTCAAGAGTTCTCCTCTCTCACTACTCTGGTTGTTCCAGGGCAAAGAGGTAGACTGTCTCTCATGGTACCATTTAACGAGGCACCTCTGCACTGATGAGCATACATTTATTTAGTACTCCTCATTCTGCTACTGTATTGTGCAATCAACTAGAGCTGTTTGGGTTTCATAGAACTGTATGCCAGAGTAAGTGTCCAACCTCAGCAAGTGGTTGCAACACCGAAAAATACAGTCCAATGGGCCTGAATTTATCACAAATAAAAATTTAACAATTCCTGAATTAAACACACTTGGCTAATATTTTCTTTCTTACCAATACTACTCAAGCCAGTTTTCAGCCCTGGGTACTCTCATTTGACACATATTTCTTCATCTAAATCAATTTAAATCAATTAAAAGAAAGGAAGTTAAATCAAAAAATAAATCCTTTTTATTTTCATATTTGACAGGTTACCAGAAAAATGTAAAATATATACAGGAAATTTCACTAGATAACTATAGATGTTTTGACAGTTAATTTTAAAACCTTTTTTTCAAATGAAAAGTCCTAATGTTTAATAAAAAGTTATTAGCTTTTATTGTATGTGCCATTCAAATCAATAAACACTCCATGATGACATTCATATTCTAGTATATTTCCTTCTACATTGTACTATCAAGTATGTATATTTAAATTAAAGTTTTTTTATATACATTGTAGACTTTCTTCCATTTGGAAGTTATTTCTTTCAATATCAAATGAATAGTTGGACTAGATTACCTTTGAAGTTCCTCCCAACTCTGAAATGATTGGTTCTATATTTCAGTAGTCAGGTCAATATTACTAAGTGTAGAAAAGAAAATAATTTGTCTGCATTGCATAAATTAACAGAAATCAAAGTGCCTCCTACCTAACATTAAACTCTCTCTCACCCCGTCTGCTACAGAGCTTATAGCCCCCTGCATCAGAGTTAGTTCTTAAAGGTGTTCTTAAGTCTTATGAATTTTATTTGGACTCATGCATTATGTTACAAAGGAGAGGTAATCAATTAACTTAGATTAATTTACCAAATAGTATCAGTTGTCATATTAAATATAAGGCCTGCAAACAAGCTTCAAGGTGAATAGCTAGGGAGCAACCACCTTACCATCCTGCGCTGAACTAGTTCATCACCTTTATAAAAGCAGCTTCCCAGCCAGCTGACTCTGTGTCGCTCTTTCTTCACACACAAGGCTACTTCTCCCAGGAACTTTTATTTTCCCACCATCTAGTAGGGCCTTTGCAGAACCCTCCTCTTGAATCTCCTTCTAGCTTCCCATTGTGTCTTTTGGGCTTGATATTTTTCTATTATTCTCTCCTTCTAAAGCCTAGCTATCATTTACACATATCAGCTGCCCTGAGTTAGCTTGTTCTAACCTTCCCTAGTTCCCTGCACTCCCAGTTTCTGAGATCCCTGGAACTCTGGCTTGACTTGGAGGAAAGTCAGGTTCTAGAGTCCAATAAAATAGAATTAAAGAGGAAGAAAAAAAAGGCCAATTTGAACAGGCAGATTACAGACAGGAGAAATGACCAAGATTTATAGCAAATGTGGTTTGATGTGAAACTTTTTCCTAGCACCCATCAGTCACAGCAACACCACAGTAAAATCAGAGTGCTGTACAAAATCTTAAAGCCAATGAAAGAAATATAATTTTATATAAAACTAAAGCCAAATATGTCCTCTGGTTCACTTGTTATAAATATTCAGAAACTAAAGCAAAACTCATAGTTTTCCTTTTGAATTGTACAAATACACTGGTTCAAATATCCATTTGACCTTTTGAACTAGTCAGGGTGTGTTATAGATTTGTGCCCATTTACTTTATTACTAGCAATTCATTTTCATAAAACTACAAACCACAGAAAACTTCCCATAGAAACTGTGTATTTTTCAAACTCTAGTCCACTACTGTCATTAAGCCAATGACCTGGAAGTGAAGACATTTATATATTCTAGAATCATCGAATCTCCTTGAGGCAGCACTGCATCATCGTGTACCCAGCCTCTCTGGTTACATTCTTTTATTTTCCGAAACCTTTTCCATGTAGAAAGAGGGAAAGTGCCTCTTTGTATGGAGTTTATTACATTACATTCTTCCTGTGTATTCGCAGCAATATTGTATGGATCAATAGAACCAGCAAAGAACAAGCCTTCTCCTTCCTTACTCCATCAATATTTCAAATCAGAACTCTCAGTGGTGGGCAAATAGGAACATAAAACATGACCTAATTTTTCTCAAGGATTGCCCCTGAAAAATAAATAGGACTTCATAAACAAAGTCAGTAATTCGAAGAAATAAACTAAGAATTAAAAGAGTTTCTGCCTTTGTAATGTACATACAGATATGTTTTGTAAATAATTAAACATACTATCTCAGTGTAATAATTGAAAAAACATGGGTTTATATTGTAAAGGGAGGAAGAAGCAGCAGCTTGCTGAACAAATCTAATGCTTTTCTGAGTCTGGCTTTGAAAAAGAGAATCCCATTCCATGCCTAATTTTCAAATTGCTAATAAATGGAGTGTGAAAACCGGCATTCATTAATTTATCAAAACATTATAATTTAAAAATGAATAAAATGAAACCAGATTTGGGGGGTGAAGGCAAAAGAAGCCAGATGGAATGTGATGTATAATACCTTCCTATGTTATTCCAAAGCTAATTCAGCCCACAAAAATTAATATTATCCTATTGTTACTATCACCTCTGAATGTAACATTTCACTAACAAATCAACAATACTCACTGAGTGTTTATGGTAGGCTGAAATGCTATGTAAAAACTATAGGCCTTATTTGCAGGTTAGAGGTAAAAGAAAGGCAGTCTTGAAACTTGAAATTCAAACACTTAAGAGTAGAACACTCATTTTAGCAATTTTAATCAGAAAGAAAGGTTCATTTTCTTCCTTCCCTTCCTCTTTCCCTCCCTTCCTTTCTCCTTCTTTTCATCCACAAATATTGAGAACGTATATGTTCCAGGCAATGACAAAACTCAGTAAATAACAACAAACAAAACAAATAAGTTCTGTAGTCTAATGCTTACATTATTCTGGGGAAATCCAATATAAAACTAATACATAAATTATTTCTTAAAATAAAACTTAAAAATCACATAGTGATAGAATAGGTATGCATAATGAAATTAAACTGAGAAGTAAGATAGTGTTAAAAGAGGATATACACCATTAAATAGAATGGTCAGAGAAGGTCATTCTGAATGTTGACATTTCGGTCAAAACTTGAATGATAAGAATGTGAACATCATAGGGAAAGGCACTGTAGGCAGATAACCCAGCAAGTGGAAAGATGTCAGTGCAAGAGCAATGTGGTTGAGGAAGGAGCAAGAAACCAGTATGACTGGTGTGTGATGAAAAGAGAGTAGTGAAAGATGAGACTGGACAGTTGAGTGGTATCAGACCATTAGGAACTTACAGGTCCTGTGAGGAATTAGAATTTTATTTGCATGGTGAGTGAAAGTTACTGGGAAATTGTTAAGCAAGACAGTAACATGATCTAGTACATATTTTAGCAGATCACTTGAACTATTGTGTGGAGTATAAATTTTGGAGGGAAAACAGAAAGTAGTTAGGAACTTATTGCCTAGTCCAGGAGAACGCTGGGTAATTCAAATCAATCAATCCATTCCTTTTAAACAGTTTTTTGCTCATTAGAAACTTCCTGTAATATTGAGTTATATAATGATCAGTGACAACTGGAGGAACTGCTCTGGATTTCTGAGTATGGATCAATGAATTAAAATAAAGCAAAAAATCTCTTTTTTCACAGTCCATATTGCTCTACTACATTTCTAATGAAAAGGAACTTAAAGAAGGAAACAAGTTCTGGAAGGGCAAAAAACAATAACTTACCATTTTTGGCTTTGCAAGATCTGTTGTCTGGCTGTAGAATGTAGCCCTCCACACAGCTGCAAGCATAGGATCCATACACATTTGTACAGGTCTGGCTGCAGGTACCATAAATGGCACATTCATCTTGATCTAAAAGGAAAACAGGCATCATTTCTAAGCAAATTTATTGTTGGGCATATTTTTCCTTGAAGAAAACATTTTTTTCATACTATGGAAATAGATTAATGTTTTTTTAAAAAGGGCCAACTCCATGACTTTTCAAAACCACACTAATTAAAATGGTAATAAATAAAACAAAATTTTAAAAATCTGCTAATTCATTGTTGCTTTAATAGTTAGAGAGATACATGATCAAACTTAATATCATCTTTTATTTTAAGAGAGGACTTACTTACATTTTTGATGGGCAGGCTAGAATTCTTTAGATAATTTTGCAAAGGTATCAGATGTGCTACAATTAATATTTTTTAATAGTTCTAGTGTTTATGACACTGACTTTTTCACTATTTCAACAAAGAATTAGTCTAGTAACATGGTTTTTAGTAAATATACTAAATAAGAGTTCTGAACCAGGCTGTGCAAACTTGGATGCAGAGCAGGATAAGAGGTAGTGGGGGTGGGTGGGAGATGAGTGGGTGGGGGATGGAGCAAAAAGGAAAAAGGACTCGTGGACATGGCCGACAGTGTGGTGATTGCTGGGGAGAGGGGGATATAAAGGGACTAAGTGATAATGGAAAAAAATACAATAAAGATTAAATTAAGATTAAAAATATTAAAATTAGGATTAAATTAAGATTAAAACTATTTAAAAGATTAAGCTGTTAAAATAAAAAATAAAAATATTAAACTTGTTAAAATAAAAATGTTATCTTAAATAAATTTTATTTTATTATTTATGGTCCTCCTTCTACTCCCTCTCTCCTTTTTCTCCCTATACTTCCTTTCTGTAGCAACTTGTTCAAATCTCTATAAACAGCAAGTATTTAATGATACTTAACTAACAAGGTTAAAAGATTCTGCCAGTTGATAATTTAGACTAATATATACATTCAGTCTCTTCTGTGTACCAAGCACTATACTCATTCCTAAGGAGCCAAAACTGATGCAACGTGGTTCCTACCCTTAAGTGAAACAAGCCTAGCTAAATATGACTTTGACTCTATGACTTCCTTATAATAGAGGTATACCCTGTTACGATAGAGACATAGAAAAGTAACTGAAACTGCTTGGAATTAGAGGGAGAATATTAAGTAAAGTCTGCATATTTAGCTGAATTTAAAGAATACCTTGGGTTTCCTCATACTGAATAAAAAGGGACAAAATGAAATGAGGCATTCCAGTTTAAAAAAACAGCATGCAAAAGGCATTGGAATGTGGGGAATTCAAAAATGTGTAAAAAAGTCAAGTGCAGTAAGGTTGTGTAATGAAGTGGTAAGAAATGACATGGGGAAAGTAGTTTTAGGGCCAGATAATGAAGTTATTTATATGCTAAACTAGACCATTGTACATTAGGCCTAGACACTGGGAAACATTAATTAAGTGAGCTATATGATCAATTTTGTATTTTAAAACTAGAACGCAAATAAATGGATTGGTGAATGTAAAGAAGAGATCCTAGAAAATTAGTCATGTGCTAATTTCACACTAGAAATTATATTTTGAACTAAGTCAGGGCAATGGAAATGAAAAAAATAAATGGACTCCAATGTTTAACAAATAGAATCAATAACATGAAGATTAATTAGATATGAAAGAATTGAATGGTCCAATTTTATATGGAGTATGGATTTGAGTGGAGATATCATGGAAGGAAAGAGAGTGTGGTTTGGATGTGTGTATTGGAGGAGTCTGTAGGAAATTCTTGAGTAAATGACTAAAATGTATTCGGAAATATGAGGTTGGCAAGATGGATGATATCTGTTTTAGAAATTTGGCAGTAAAATTTGGCAGTAAACAGCATATGGGTAACACATTAAAAGCAAAACAAACAAATAACAACAGCAAAAAAAAAAAAAAAAAAAAACATAGGAGAGGGTTAGATCCCAAAGAAAGAGAAGGGGGAAGTGTGAAATGAAAAGCTTGGCTAGAACAAAATACTGCAGGATACCAACATTAAACGGGCAGGCGAGAAAGAAGTCCAGGAGCCTTTTCTGAAGGAGACTTCATGAGAAATGTAAGGAGTTAGGAAAGGTGAGTTTTCCAATAATATTGCAGTGTTCTATACAGTGAAGAAATCCAGTAGTGTTGGTATTAACATTGTCATTAGGTTTTGCCAGTTAGGACACTGTTTACTAACCTTGGCACAGTGAAAAAGGGGATACAGCTCTAAGTGGCAGGTAGATCTACTTAACTAGAATGTGCTTTTCTTTTACTGAGGCTCTACATGGCATAGATTATATAAAGTTCAGTCTCTTAATTGAGTTTCCCCATTGGAGCTTGAAAATACTGAATTTGAAGAGAAGTTGGGAGTCCTGGAAACAATTTTGGAGGAAGGGGATGAAGAAAAGAGATAGGAAAAGGAAGAGAGAGACACTAATAAGATGGCTGCTGAGGCTTCTGTGAAGTGGATCAAACTGCTGTGGAATAATAAAATATATACTTGGCTTTGGTCCTCAGTTCTTCAAACCCTTGAAGTTTTCTGAGCAATAGGAGTGCCCTTTGTTGCTGATAATGAGGCCTTTTGCAATACACTGAATGTCTGCTAATGAGGTCACTCAGAATGGAGCTACTAGATAATGTCAGGATGGGGGCAAGTCACTGAAAAACCAAATAGGTGATAAAGAGGGGAATTCTCAGTCCTACCCTTTGACCAACTCCCCGCCCCCAAAAAGCTAAGAAAGACCTTTACTAAGGAAAAGCAAAAAGATTACTGCTAAGCTAAGGGGCCACTTTAATTAGACAACTATGCATTTGTGTGGTGTTGATCTGCATTTTTCTCAGATTTCTTTTGCACCTAGCCTGCATTTGTGAATGGCTTGTTTGAAGTACGTAGCTTTGGGGATAGAAAAAATAGTGTTTGAAACTAAGTCTACAGTGATAAAAAAATCAATCAAATCTTATATTTGGTAAAGTTCAGTCCATAGTGGCAGAAATGATTCTTATCTATTTTCACATGTTTCAACTTTAATATTATTGGTTCTTATTTTAGTTTTTTTGATATCAGTATATTGTCCAGGAGAGCAATATAATTAATGATTTCTTTTGTTCTTTTTCCTTAGCCAGAATGCACTGCTGTGACATTGATCTAACTCCACAAAACTGGCTGCAAAGGAATAGGCATGCCGTTATTTATAACACTGCTTTCTTTCTCCCTTTAAGAACAGAAAATGTCCGAGACTTCAGGTCAAGATGGAAGCATAGGCAGATGTGGGTCACCTCTTCACACAACCACACCAAAATTACAACTAAAATTTAGAACAACCATCATTCAGAACTGTTGGAAATTGAGTTGAACGGAACTCTGGCAACCATGGAATAAAACAGACCACATCCATCCAGAGTGGTAGGAGGGGCACAGATGTGGAATGGACTGATCCTTCACCAACATGTGGTGGATAAAAATTCAGGAGGGATATCTCGGGAGCGAGTAGTTCCAGACCCACACCAGACACCCAGCCCAGGGTTCCAGTGCCAGGAAGATAAGTCAGTACAACTTCTGGATGCAAAAACCAGTGGGGATAGATTCAGTGGAAGAAACTTCTGGAACCTCAACCAGTTACTCTTAAAGAACCCACACACAGACAAACCTAATCAGACTCATTCACTCTGAGCTCCAGCACCAGTGTAGCAGCTTCAAAGGCATCAATTGTATACAGGGAGAAACTTAAGTGTCTGGCATTCTCTAAACCCTCTCTCCACAGAGCTGGCAAGTTGGTGCCATATCTGAGAATCCATCAGTCTGGCTAACATTGTTTGACCCTGTTTGATCTTGGAGATCCCCAGAAACTGTGCCCCACACAATTTACAAGCCCACCCAAGCTGCTTAGCTCGTGTGTCACAACTTCCTAAATCCTATCAAGCAAGCAAAAGCTGGCTTCAGCGAGTCCCATACATGGCACTAGCAGCAGCCAGCTTAGATTCACAGCTTGGCTTCACAGGGAATCTCCAAGCCCAGCACTGGTAGCAGCTGTCTCAGATTGCTTTACTGATCAGGCAAGGTGCTCCAGGCAAAACACAGGTGGGGGCTGAACTTGTAGCTGACAGGCCTGGGAAAATCCCTTCCATTGATATGCAAACAGAGATCAAGACTCAGCTAGAAGAAGAGGGTGTACTCAGACCACACAAAGGGTGCATCTTCAGTACTCAGCTTGGGTGATAGGGGAGGCTTTGCCACTGGACCCTACAGGACACCTACTACATTAGGCCACACAACCAAGATGTAAAGTCAAAGCAGCTCTACCTAATACATAGAAACAAATACAGGGAGGCAATCAAAATGAGTCAAAGAAACATAACCCAAATGAAAACAGATCAAAACTCTAGAAAAAGAGCCAAATGAAATGTAGATAAGCAATCTATCAGATGCAGAGTTCAAAACACTGGGTATAAGGATGCTCAAGGAACTTAGTGAGGAACTCAAGAGCCTAAAAAAGATCCAGTCAGAAATGAAGGACATGCCAATTGAAATAAAGAATAATTTACAGGAAAACGACAGTAGAGTAGATAAATGGATGAAGAGGTGAGGGGGTTAAGAAGTACAAATAGGCAGTTACAGAATAGCCACAAGGATATCAAGTACAGTATAGGAAATGGAGTAGCCAAAAAACTTACATGCATGACCCAAGGATGTGAACAATGGTGGGGGATTGCTTGAGGGAGTTGGGGTGCTGGGTTGGGGTGAAGGTAAAGGGGGTGAAATCCGGACAACTCTAATAGCATAATTAATAAAATATAATAAAATGAATTAAAAATATCCTGCAAATATGGCTTTTGGAACATGTAAATGATGTCAAGACCTGACCATTCAAGAGTACAGGGACAGTAAAAAGAGCTTTTTTTCCACTAATGACCTTCCATATTTATTGCTGTGTAATTTCTTACTTACGTTCAACAGAGGAATTGATTGTGGCTATCTTTATGGATTTAATTTAAGAGATTAAGGAGAACGAGAACCATGAAAAAGAAATGAAAATTCGGATTCCTGTAGGAGTCAGGTGTAGCAACAGGGTAAGAAGGTTTCAGTACAGCTATAGTACAGCTGTCAGCCTACCACATGTGAGTGACAACTGTTGCTTTGAACTAAACATTCTATGTATGTTTAAAGGTACTGACCAGGCACCTTGTTTCTACCCAGCAGCAGTGCCAAGCTCTCACTTAACTATTAAAGAATATTTCCATTTATACAGCCCTTAAATTACATTCAGCCCTTTGAAGGCAACCATGAGGCTGATGTGACCCCCAGTGAAAATGAGATTGACACCCCTGCTGTAAGGAACCTAAGTCTAGTTTTGCCAGATCTGATTTTTTCCCCAAAGTCTGCCCATTTGTGTGCAATGTTCTGATATGTAAGTGTTGGTTTAAAAATAATGTGAGTCAAATAAATACATCAGTTTGGTCCTCATGTAGTCAGATTATACAGTTTCTGAGTCTGATAGACATTTAATAATAAATGGTTCTACTACATTTGCATAATGCAGAAAAAAACCAACAAATTACAAATTTGAGGCCCAAATGTTGATTAAAGAGCAATGAACCTCCTCAGATTAAGAATTAATGGGCTTTAAAAATCTGAGTTTTAGTCCAAGTCACTTAATTTCTCTTGGTAAAACTGCTCAATTTTGTAATTAGGATTTTGAACAATATTCTGTCTGAGGGATCTAGAGTGATGGAGGGGAAATGGGGACAACTGTAACTGAACAGCAATAAAGAAAAGAAAAAGTTATGTTTTAAGGTAAAAGTTATGACACTGAAGCAAAGGTTTAAAGAAATCTTTAAAGCACTGATTTCTTTGGAAAATATTCTATTTATTAGTATCTCTGGCAATGCAGATATTCCTTAACTTTATATATAGATTCTATATTTCATGTTTTCTATATATAGATTCTAAATAAAATATAAAATAATAATGTAAAGTTTATATTGTAGATACACACACACACACACACACACACACACACACACACAGACAGAGAGAAAGAGAGAGAGGGAGAAAGAAAGAGTGAAAGAGAGAAGTAACCTAGAATTGTTCAGTATGGAAAAGTAGTGTCATTTCAGAGAGTAAACATTTGTTCTGGAGTATTCACAAAAATGAGAATTGAGACTTTAAAAATACAAATATTTTTATGTTCACCATTATTGATAGTGGTAAAATGTCAATTGTCAGAATTACCAATGCAAAAATTATAAAGAATATTATGACTAGTATTAACCTAACTTTGTAATAACAAGTGTATATCACCCTGTAGCTATATAATAGGTACAATACAATTAAAAATTTAAAATAATTAAATCCAAAGTTTTAATCATTAGCCAAAGTACTTCCCATTGTTGATATTTTTCCATATTTGACATTATTGCAACATGAATTGAAAAATGATTGATATAAATGCATATCTGTAATATTTGTGGTTTCAGGGGAGTATCAATTTTGAAATCTCAGGGAAAACAATTAATATAAACACTGTATGGAACACATAGTAGGTATGCTAAGATACTTTGTTAAATTTCTGTCCACTAAGCCACTGAAAAAAAAAGTAAAAAGAATAGTCATCAGTCATACCTACCTTTACAGCTTCTTCCATCTTCTTTTACTTCAAATCCATCCTCACAGAAACACCTTGTACTATTTCTGTCCACTGCACATTTATACTGACAATTCAACTGCTGGCACTTGGGTAACAGTTCTGTAGAGGAAAAAAAATTATTTCTATATGATGGTGCACATATGTACAGGGTTTGTTTAAATATTGTTAATATTTACTCAGTACATCCTTCAAAGTTTCTGTGATTGGTCAAGAAAACAAACAGTATCTATTCCCTCTAAAATATGTTGGTTTGCATTTGTTTAGAGTGCTGTTAACAAAATTTCAGGTCTACTTGTTCGATCTTTCACTTTTTAGCTTATTATGTACATTCAAAACCACAAAATCTTTTCAAATTTGGTAAATTATTTCAAGAGGAAAAATGTCAACTTAGTGGTTGATTTCACCACTTATGACATGCCTTTCCTATTTGACACATCAATTGTTTTTCTATCTTTTGAGGGCTTGTTTTGGTTTACTGATTCTTGTGTAACCTTCATAGCATCAATGTGAAGATATTCAATTTCAATAATTTATCTTTCATTAGTGGCAAAATATTGGAAAAATGCTAGACATATTTTATTATTTCTTAATTCTTTCAGAGCAAGTTTATCATTGAAGAAAGAGTTTAGCAAGCCCTCAGAAGAAATTAAGATTCAATATGATACATGCATGAAACAGCTAAAGTGACAGGAACATATTGACTGTACAAACACTGTCTAATGAATAAAATTTGCTGAACAAGAAAAATATAGTGATAGACTGTGTAACTGATTTTTCTATTTGAAAATAGAGGTATTAATGAATTGTAACAACCTTCTGCCCCACCTAGGAAGAAAAATAAGTGTTTTGAAGATAAAACTTAGTTTGAAACATGATGATATTTGCCACAAGTTTAGCTGCTGCTTCAGAAAAAATATAAATTATAATAAAATTTATGAAAAGCTTAATAATGTGAGAAAGAACAGCAAGAATATTTCAAACTTAAAATTTGGTATTTTACTAGAAATTTAACTTTCTATAGTATTTTCTTACCCCAATTACTTTTTAATTCTTTTGTATAACTTTTTCAAGCATCTTCTCTCCTTAAAACTCCAAATCTGCTTCCTAAGGGTAACTCGCATATGATAATCTTGCTTCCTACTTCTTTGAGAAAACTGAAGCAA